>BJBW01006708.1:615-14798 GCA_004320125.1 Scolopax mira
AGAGGCAAAGAAGGCATTAAATATCTCAGCCTTCTCTTTATCGTTGGTTGTGAGGTTTCCTCCTGCATCCAATAAGGGATGGACATTCTCTGTGACTCTCTTTTTGTTGATGTATTTATAGATATTTTTTTGTTGTCCCTTATATTAGTCGCCAGGTTGAAGGCAATAATGTTGCAATTCAGAAATTACTTCTGTGACTGGTACATATTTTTAATTAATAAGGGGAAGGCATCATCTTGCCTATTTTATTTGCATCAGTGCATCAACTTCTTCATCTGTAGAGTTATAATCATCGTTAATTTAAAATATAAATATCCTGTCCTTAATTTTCCCTTGTTTGTTTTTCTATCTATATTTTATCAAAGCTGTTTTTACTAAAAACATAACTAAACCAAATAAATAGGAATGGAGAAAAAAGGTAATGTATTTCTACAATTACATGCAGGAGTATTCCATTGCCATGTCTAGTCCTATGACGGAAGTGTACCTTCAAGCTGGACTACATGAACAGACATTGAACATTAGACATTAGACATTGAACAAAGACATTAGAAAAAAGAATTCATTGTCCAGCCACTAAGTATTGCTAAAGCTTCTTCAAAACCTTAATCTGAAATTAAAATTAGAAAATAAATTAAAAAGCAAAATAAAACAAATTAAAAAAACCCAACCCATAACCAACACCAGCTGAAGCCAAACACAAAAAATCAAACAAACAACAAAAACCACCCACACAACCAACCAAAGCCAATAACCAAACTCCAAACCACTGTTCTTTTCTAGGAAAATTAGTATTTGGTACTAGAAAAATAGAATTTGTTACTCGAAAAAACAGAAGGTGGAAAGGCAAATCTTTGGAAAAGAGGAAAGCAAAATGAGAAAAAAATGTCCCTAACAGTGACTAAAGTTGTTCCACCTGTTTCTTTTTGTGTAATTGAAAGTTGTAGAAGATATTGTTTGAATATAAACAAAGGTGGTTTTCTGAAGATGTCAGGAATATTGATGTACTGACATAAACTGTGACACTTTCCCTTGTACAGGGGTGACTGTATGATAATTTAATTTAGATTTTAAGTAAAAAAAAAATACTGCCTTTTGATTTAAGATTTATTTACTGATCACTGATTGAATAACATGAACAATTATTTTTGGTTTTGTTTTCTCCCATTCTTTCTTCACCAAAAAATGAGAAATTTGAACCTTTTGATTTCTTACCCTTACTAATTTTTAATTACATGTCCTTTTTTTAATTACATATCCTTTTTAGTTACATGTCCTTGTTTAAGGGAATAGTTGTCACGAAAAAGTCTAAAATTTCAATTCTTACTTCAAATATATTGTCTTTTCCTCTCCATCATGCCATTGTCTCTAAGAACTGGTACACCTATCATAAAATACTCCTGACTAGCCTCAAAATCCTGCAAAATAAATAAATAAATGCATACATAAAACAAGTCATGCAAAATAAATAATAAATATGTCAAGACTCTTGCTGCCACAGAATAAAAATGTTGTGTTATTATCATACTGTTTCAGTCATTGGCTAGAGGAGCTGAATAATGCCAGCAGTCTACATGTAACATATCCGGTTTTAGACTTGATTTTAAGGCTAGCAAGAGACATTGATGTATAGTAGGGAATAAAGTCTTGAGTGAGAGGGAATAATACACAGCTCAAGGAAGGTTTAGAAAGATCAAAGGAGCCATTACTGGGACAGTATTCAAACAGCAGGAAGGGAAATACAATGTTCGTAATTCTTCCAGATATTGTGGAAAAAGCCAGTGAAGGGATTTATAATGCAAAGCAAAAATCTTGAAATCAATAGGATGCTTTACTGGTATTCACAGTAGTGCCTATAAAGTATGGGGTGGAGAGGTTAATTAATCCATTTAAGTGTCTGTATTTTGAATTCATTTGAGGTTTTCTACAGTTAGCTGGAAGACCCATTTACAAATCTCTGGGAGATAACAGAAATAGATATCAATACCTTTATACTGGTGCATAAGTGGATCAATTGCTATCTGGAAATCTGCTTTAAATAACAGTCCAGAAACTTTGGTGATAGTATTTAAATGCTTTTGAATGTCAGAATAGATTGAGATATATCTTATAAACCTAACATAACACTTTAGAATTACACTAATTTGAAACAAAATAATAAAAAAAAAAAGAAAAGATTGAGGAAATACTTTCATGATCATTTTAAACATTTCAGCCACCTCTAAAATGCAAGAAAGTATCTTACAATTTATAAATTTGCCATGGCAGAGTGTATATTTATATAATTCGCATACATGGTTTATATATTTATTTGTATTTTTTTCACTAAATAAAATATTTTTATCTAATATTCTTCATAAACTAAAAATATACCAACAAAGGCTATAAATATAAAATAGCCACCAAGAAACCTTCACATTAATCCCAGTCACTCAGGGGAGCAATAATCATAGTTTGATAATAATAAAGCTATTTAATTACTGTTTGCATTCTGTCTGAATAGATCAAGGATGAAATGTGTCACCTGTCCAGGTGACTAGATATATTCTAAGTCTATTTTTACCACAATGGGGAGATGGATTTTCTCTCATGAGTAACCATCTTCTTCAACAGCCTTTTCCATATTTGAGAAAGGGAATCCTATTTATATAAATCAACAATTCAAATGGGGAGACGCTGCAGCTTAAGGCTGCTGTTGTGCACTAAGAGACACGATGAGGTGCAGAATCTGTCTTTTTATTTGTTTGTGAGTCTATACTCCCTTTGAAATGCAGAAGGTGATTGAGATAGTCAGCTTACCCTCCTGAGAGCATCAAGAGCAGCTTTGTGGAAAAAGACCTGTGAGTCCCGGTGGACAACAGGATGACCATGAGTCAGCAATGTGCCCTTGTGGCCAAGAAGGCCAATGGCATCCTGGGGTGCAACAAGAAGAGCGTGTCCAGCAGGTTGAGAGAGGTCATCTTGCCCCTCTATTCTGTCCTGGTAAGTTTCCATCTGGAGTACTGTGTAAATTTAAGGGCTCCCCAGTTCAAGAAGGACAGGGAGCTGCTGGACAGTGTACAGCAGAGGGCTACAAAGATGATTAGGGACCTAGGACATCTCTCTTATGAGGAAAAGCTGAGAGACTTGGCTCATTTTAGTCTTCAGGAGACTGAGAGGGAATCTGATAAATGCTTATAAATACTTAAAGGGTGAGCGTCACTGCTGGTCAAAATTTTGCTCGCACCAAAAAATCATAAAATAAGGTAAGATAGCAAAAGAGATTGCAAACTGAAAATAAAATAAAGTCTTTGTCTTTAGATGTCAAACATTTTCAATCGAAATGATTCACATTTTCAACCACAGTTCTTGGGGGGTGAGGAAATTTGTTCCTTTTTAGGAAAAGTTAAGATTTCACGTGAGTTTTCAGCAAATATTTTTGAAAAACTGACCAGACTCTGAGATTCACCAAACAATATATGTCAATATTTGGTTAGGCAGCAAAGAGTACAAAGAAAAAATGTGTCACTGTTCTATTTTATAGGCTAAATCCTGACCAAGACATTCCAGCCTTTTTCAGCTCTCAGATTTCCTTAATGATACTGAGAAGCACCCAGGATGAATCTGAAAGACCCTGTAAAAAACTTAGCTTGTTCTTTTGTGCTTGTGTGTATGAATGTTTATAATATTTGGCTATATTAGTGATAGCTTACCTCCCTTCCCTTCCTGCTCATTCTCTGCTCTCTGAACTATCTAAATGATGTCAGCTCCTTCAAGATTTTGTTAAACATCTACTTATTCTTTCCATTATCCCAGATTGCTCTTTAAGGAAATAAAAATTTGTTTCCTCTTCTCTGATAAATTACAGATCTGAGTGAATTTATTTACTCAGTGAATAAGGAAACATGTGTTATGAATTTGATTTTTGCAGACAGAGAAGCACAAGCTGAGGTTTGTGCAGGGTCTTTTGTCTGTACTAGAAGTAGGAGGATAAATTCTTTCAAACAGAGAAAACTCTGTTTGAACTCTTCTTGCATAAAATCCCAGTAAAATGCTTTTGGAAGAATTTCTCTGTAGAGGTCAAAATAGATGGGTTCTTCCATCCTGAAGCTCTGGAGTGCCAAAAGAACTGACTGCAAAATGTCACAAATTCTGTTTTCATAGCCTGCAAAGCTGCTGCTCCATACTGTTTTCAGAGGGCTTCGATAATGAATAAATTAATACATTTTCTTTCAATTTCACAATAGTTTTCAACTCTTTATCTCAAATTAGAAATGAGTTCATGTGTTTGCGAATTACAGAATGGGGAAAAGTCAAGGTACCGTGCTGTACTGATAAAATGGTTATTTTGTTCCTTTTTTGAAGTAAGAAGAAAGTTTCTGAAAGTCAATAAAGTGGCTGCAACTGAAAATAGCGAAAACCTAACAAACAGGAATGATCATTAAGACGCATTCCTCTGAGCAAGCAGATGGCAAGCATCAGGTCAGAGAACAGTGAAGTCTGACTTCTTATTGTCTTGATCAAAGGGATGGTGTGCAAATATAGAATGCAACTGCCCAACCTCTTGGTCAGGTGTGATATTTGTTCAGAAGCTATCAGAGACCAGAAAAACCTAGAGATTTTCTGAAACTTTAAAGAACTTTTGTTTTGTGTTTAGCAGAAAATTATGTAGAGAAGTGAGGATTCCAGAAAGATCAGTTTGGAAAAATGCACCTGTTTTGTTTTCTCTAAGGAAAATATAAAATTTAGTTAGTGCATTATATCACAGGGGGTGAAGGAAATAGTAACTAATACAAATAATCCTCACCCCCTTTGGCTGTTTAATTTAAAAAAATATGGAGCAGAAAGTGTTACGTACTATTTTCAGTTTACTTTGTGTTTATTTTCACAAAACAAATATTGCTTTTGTCTTTCATTTATTCTATGCTTTGTTTGCTTGGGATTTTGAGGAGATAACTTCAGGGTAATTGTGCAAGGTAGAGACATAACTTTTCTTCCTCACTGATAACATGAAGCAGAAACTGAAATGGCACCACATTTGGTTTTATGTTGATGGAACAATTACACATAGAGTTTTCAAAATGTACTGTTTTCTGCTTTGCTACCAGTTTGAGTACAGAAGCCACACTGTAGGAATAGTTAAGCAAGAGTACGAGGAATTTCTCCAGGGGAATTTGAAGGTTTTTGGAATATCTCTAACATACCTGCAAGCTAACCTGTGGCTCAGCGTTTACAGTGATATTTGCTGTTATATTTGCAATTTCTTCAAATTAAAATTTTTTTTACTAAGAGTAATTATTTACTGTAAAATGTTTTTAGGACAATACTCAGAGATTGCTGAATAGGGCATGCTTATATGGGGTCACAAATATAAACCAGAGCAAAGGTATTGTTCTGTGGTGAATTCTAGTAATATAACACCCACATGGCCATACTATGTGCATTTGGGAAGTAGTATTATACACTAGTATAGGACAGTAACATTGTAGTCCCAGGTTCCCAAATAGCAAAGAAGTAGCTGAATTTGAATCTTTCTTCTGTTGCCAGATATTGCCTAAGGGTCATACAAAACTTTTACATTCAGGCTACTGTACTGGGTCTGGTGGGGAAAGGGTTAATTGTGTCCAGGACCTAGCAGGGACACAGGTATTCCATCCCATGTGAGTCATGCCCAGGGATGTGGCCGGAACTGGCCGGGGAAGGGGAGGGACAGGAAGTGGGGAAGGAAGAGGGAGTTCCCCCAGGGGAGAAGGAGCAGGGAGAGCAGGGCAGTTGGGGGCATCCCGGGTGCAGTTGGCAAGTGGCAGTATCGTAATCGTGGTTGTATACTCCTCTGTTAGTGTTATTGCTGTTGTTTCTTGCTCCCTTTGCTGTTCTTTTAAATTGCCTTTGTCGCAACCCATGAGTTTTGCCTTTTTCTTTCGGCTTTCCCCTCCCGGCCGCAGCGCTAGTGGGGATTCCGGTCTGCACGAGCGGCTGCCACGTAGTCCTTTGTTGCCATAGGAGGCCAAACCACAATAGTTACCATTCTGTTTTCTGTAAGAGCTGCCTATTTGTTTTCCCGTAACTTTATGTTTCTTTCTGTGAATATAGGCTATTGGCATGTTTCTAAACCTTTCCCCTTGCTTTCAAAACTAGAGGGTCAAGGGACTGTTTTTTGTTAACATGAAAACATATTTAATTAACTTCTTACATGGCACAGAAACTTAGAGAAGCTGTTGTAGCCACCTTACTAGGTAATGAGCGATCATCATCTTCTGTTTCACATAACAGACCTCTGTTATGTGTAGACTGTACACAAGCTCAAGACTGTAAACAAGCTCAAGATTTTTCTTTTTCTTCATTCTAAAATTCTGGTTTTTCCTACATCCATCTGTTTCACAAAATGTGCCTAGTTTTGGAGGCACAAGACAAACTCTCCACCTGCATATCCAGAAATGGATGTAGTATTGCTCCAACCCTCCTACCTGGAAATTATTCTGAACCAATGGGAGTATCTGGTTTCTGAGATCTGATATTTGCAGAATTACATCTGCAATGGGAGTATTTTCTGCACTCTCCCATGCCTTCTCTAAGCAGAAACAATAACTTTTTAAAAATGAGAAATATCTACATATTTTCAGGATGGTCAAAAACCCATCACTTTTCCAGAATGCAAGATGCTCTGGATAGTAGCAGGCTTTTGAGACAGACCTACATCTGCTTCTTCATTATCATCTTCCTCCTCCTCTTCATTAATATGGTCACATCCTCTTCCTAGGATAACTACCTGACCCTGAGCCAGATTTCTCTCTTCAGTACCACATCCACAAGAAGAATGAGTTTTCCTATTTTCCTCTTCACTTTTTTTATTCCATCAGAAAACAGCTAGAAAGCTGTCTTATACCACGATGTCCCAGCCTCAGTATAGTTCTTAGAATCCAGCTTTAGAAAAGGTATCATCACCTTAATGTTTTTATGAGTAATTACAAGAAGAGAGTTTATCTTGGGTTTTGTGTTTTCCTTTTTTTTTTTTTTTTTTGGTGTGTTTTGTTTCCTTTTTTCCTTTTAAATTTTTTTCTGTTGGCACCTGGTACAAGTGTTGTAACCCAGGAAGAGTGGATAGAAAGGGAGATTGCAAGGATGAAGTGAAACAGATGTATAGTTACTGCCTCATAAAAATATTACAGCCAGCCAGTGCAAGGACTCTGAGGAAGATAGCCTGACTATCCAGCTGTGCTAGACAAGTTCTCCAAAGTCTGATGCTTTCTGTGTGCTTTCACTGAAGATGAGTAATGTTCTGGTCAGGGACAGCAGACAACATAAAACAGATAAACAAGAGTTCAATCACACAGAGAAGCCAGCATGAACTATGACTTCAAAGGTGGCACTCATCTCATCTACTCAAGCCATCTGAAAGTTGGACAACTGGACTAAGATAGTTATCTGAACTCCTTCGAAAGTCAGCAGAAAATAAGTGAACTGAATCATCATTGACAATGATCCACAAGTGGGAGAAATCAAATTTTTCAACAGCAGCCTAAAATTAGACAGTCAAGCTCAACCTGTAAGATACATATGAATTAAGATGAGAAATTAATAAAACACTGAAAAATATTCTTCAAAAAGATTTATACAATTGGTAAAGATTCATTAAAGGATTTTATGTGAGGAAACGTAATATTTTCTTTGGATGAAAATACTTCTTAATCTTTATTTTTCAATAGTAAAAAATGGGATCATTTTCTATACATCAGAAACATGAGTTATGAAGTGACAAACTGACAATATCACATGAAAGAAATAAAGCAAACATGACAACTATAACTTCCTTCTCTAAGTGTAAGCTTTCATGTAAGATTTTTTTCATCTCAGATGTTGTTTTTTTTTAAGATATGAAGCACAGCATTTTATCCTAAATCAAGAGTCACATATTCCATGCTCTTTCAGAGCAAGTTTGTAATAACATGGAGGGTTTTAAGAAAGAAAGAGTTAATGCTATGGAGGTAATCAAAACAAGAAGTAGTGGCAATATTCAAGATAGAAATAAAGAAAACTATTTCTGTTAGTGAAGATAAATATGAAGTGAAATAGGCTGTGATGGAGAGGTGCAGATCAATTGGGGATTCCTCACCTATCCAGAACAGTTTGGCAGACATGATCCTGCTTTAGGGCTTGGGGATGGAAAAAAATAACCAGTCAAGATCACATCTAATCTTATTTTTTACTATCCTATTTTTAACAAGAAGTAAGTAAAAACTTTCATTCACCCCTCCTCCTCTTCCTCCCTATAAGTTCATATTCTTGAAATGTCTTCTTCCAGTGCCTGGAGTCAGTGGATGTTTAAACTCAAAAGATTAGACATGGACAAGAAATGATTAATAGACTCTCAAACAAAAGCTGAATGGACAAGTCATTTCAGAAACTATTTTCACTGAGCAAACATGCAGGCACTGTTTGGTGTACTGGATTGATTAGGATTAGAAGTCAAGGTGGCCTGACTGGGTTACAGGCTAATAGCTAATAGCAAACATTCATGTTCACTGTGATGGTAGGAACAGATGAAACAACAGAATTGGAAAGAAGCTACTTGAAAGTATCTTCTGTATGTCTTTGACCTCTGTGTAATTCTAAGTGGAGAATCCACAGTGGCATATTTAGATATCAAATAATCACCTTCAGTTACTGTTTACAATACAAGAGTCAGTTGTGAATATACACTGTTGCCTGCAAAGAGTCTGACAGCTTTAACGCTTCTTATCTAGCCCTCTGTTCCTGTCTTGCAACGTGAGGATTTAAAGATGGAAGAGATACTGCTTGGATCATCTAATTTGTCTGCACTCATTACAAATTTCCTTTTCTGCCTCTGAAAGCACTCAGTCCATTTTAAAAAGGAAACCTTTGAAGCACTGAGGTTTATCAAGGAGGCCAAAGCAACATACCTCAGTAGTTATAATCCCTCAATTCTGCATCCTTCCCTTTAAAATAAGCAATAGAGCTCATTTCTGAGCAGGTGAGGAATTAATAAATATGCAGTTCTATTTTTCAACACTGTAGCTGCATCTGTTACCATTTGTAGGCATTTATATAGTTATTTTTTACATATATTATAGGGTTTTTAATAGTAATTACGGTAAATACAAACGGTATATGCTTCTGTATAAATGAAAATGTATAAATTTAAGGTCATAACTTAATGTATATGTTGGCGGATTTTTTTTCCAGATAATCAGACTAACATTAATAGCTTTACAGTTCTTACATTTTAAACACAGTATCTGATGTTATATTATATAAACACAGCAACCTGCTCTAATGGGAGGTATCCCAGACCATAGCAGGGGGGGTTGGGACTAGATGATCTTTAAGGTCCCTTCCAACTCTAACCATTCTATGATTCTATGATTTTGAGTGCAAGTTTGCATATTCTGTAAGGTTATGGTGAGGACACAAGGTTGAATAATGGTTCTTTTATTAGTGCTGATGAAGCTTTCAGGAACAACTCCTGTAAGGTGGTATATATATATAAGAACTTTCTTGGTCTGATGTCTTCTGGAAAAACAATGACAATCTGAGGAAGGGAGAGAGGGAGAAAGGAAGGAAGGAATACACAAATTTAAGTAATGCAGAATGTTTTGTATTAGATCAATGTAGTAAATTTGAAAATTTGTTTTATTATCCTGGATTAACCACTTTCCACACAAAAAGACCTATTTGTTATTTTGATCTATAATCTCTTATTTACTGTCACCATTAGTAGTTTGTGTAAAATACATATTTTTAAACATTTTTCCTGACAAAATACACATTTTAAGGAGACTGCTATCAGTATTATTTTGATGCTTATTGCTTTAATCTTCTTAAAATCAATTGTGTTTCAAACATGGAAATGACTAAAAAATTGCTAATTATTAGTGATTTTCTGCTCTTGATGGGTTCTACAAACTTTCTTCCTTATTTTTTTAGGCTAGTGTTTTCTTCAGTTATTTATACTTGCCAGAACACATGAGAACTTCAGACAAAAAGAACAAAGGAAGGCTAATATGTGAGCTACAATTTCAAATAATTATGTGAAAATATGTATTTTCTGATAGACAGCCACACAGCCACACACTCTTACCCTATAAATGTTAGTATGGAACTAGTGGACAAGAGCTTCCATTAGGTAAATTCAGTACAGTTCTGTTGACTCATGTGCCTGGACACACATTAGGTTTTTTACCTTATTCTTTACAGTACACAATGATGTAAAACAGAGGTGCAGACGCTGATAACTCACACCTGACTCTGCATATGCCATTGTCATTCTTGGAACTGCTGGGAAGCTTAATGCAGGCCTTTTAATCATCTTCATGTTAATCAGCTCAGATACTCTCACTTAAATACCTACCAGGGCCTGCCTCACAGAAAACTGTGCTGTGAGAGCAAATTGAGAAGCTCAGAGTGCTTCAAATGGTGCATTTTATCATGGAGACCTCACTGTCCACTTCAAGGCTCCTGGATGTATGGTTGCACAGCGTATACAGCCCCATCAGCTCTAGGTTTCTTCTCATTGTTTTTTTTTTTTTTTTTTTGTGGGTTTGGTTTGTTTGTTTTGTTTGGTTTTTTTAATCCAATCAGTTAATAGGGCATATTCTGAGAACTAGCTTTTCTCAGATATACCAAAGGCTGCCTGGACTGAAGAGAAGCATGGGAGTAGCAGGAGTTGGAGAGCAGAAGGAAGACAGATTTAAACAGAAGTTAGAGGTTTTTAAAATCTGCCTAAGAAAGAACGTTAGTAATTTTCAACAAAAGCCTTTCATACTTTAAATACACATTCCCAAATACAGTAATATAAACTTTTAAACTTCCTACACAAAATACTACTAACTCTGTTAGCTATTGTAATTTTAATCATTTGTTGTATTTATGGATTTCTCTGATAATAAGATTTAAATGGTTAACTGAATGACATGGATTTAAAAGTTTCCAGTGCACTTGAAAAAATTGTGTAATAACCTCACATAGACAGATAAAGCTACAAATCAGACTTTTTGATAAAAACTTGCCTGAGAATCAATGCTTTTACAACGTCCATAAAGTCACTTTGCTCCTCTTCCCCCAAGAGAATGATGAATGAAAAGTCTCTTTGAATTCTGCTCTTTTGTATTCCCTATCACCAATCAGCAAATGGAGGCAATCTAAATTAGCTATTCATGAACAGCTATTCCAGAATAACTGTTCCTGAACAAACACATGTGGAAACATTTCTTATTCTAGAATAGCTGTACTTTATTTCTACTTGAAATAATCTGCCTTTGATCTAAATGGGAAACAAATCACTCATGCTGAAATAAAGTCTACAGCTTGGACTGTCTGAAAAGTGTTACTGAGCTTTAAAACTTAATGGGAAACATCTTTAAACATAAACATGTTAATATTGCAATAGCTGTAGGTGGTGTATTAGCTCAATATAGCAAGCAGATCCAAAGCACTGAAAAGGTTCAAAGCTGGAGAGCAGTTATAGCATACACAGTTCCTAATCAATGTAAACAGTATTCAGAGTGTAAAAGAAAGGGGAAAGGAACAATTTTCATCCTTTAATACAGGACACTGTTTTACACAGATTACCATAAACCCAGTGAAGCCAATGAGCCTCATTGTAAGGACTGTAGGAAAGCCATATTGGTGGTTGTACAACATTAACTCAGAATGTATTGCACGTAACTTAAGACACCTTTCTTAGTCTGGCTTTTTTAATTCATAGTTCAAACAACCAAATTGAACTAAAGCTGTTATTTTTCATGTTTACATTGATTGCTAATGGCTAAAAAAAAGGAGCAATACTTCAGTCAGAATTACACTATTGATAGTTTTAAGAGAAACCATTAAAAATATTTGAACATAAGTACATGAATTTAAAATCAGTCAAAGAGATGCTTGATTAATTATATTTCTAAATTTCTTTTCACACTACCTGTCTTTGTGACTAATCTATGTCCAGTTAGCAACAGGAAGTCTGTCAAATTGAGATTATTTTATTTAAAATAAAGTAAAATAATAAAAAAGGCCTTAAATTTGGAAAATATAAAATTGCTCTCATTTGCATAATCATCCCTCTAGGTAGTCGGCTATTAGTTCTAACTGTAGAAACACATTATGTCTTGGTAATACAAATACTCATTTTCTTGATTCAGAAGTCCTCTGATTGCAACTACCAAAGCCCATCTGTGTTAGTTTAAGAGCTGGCATCCCTTTGTATCACCCTGCAATTTGATTCTCTTCTCAAGAAATAGCCTGAAACCTTCTAAATTACTTGAACTGTTTTGTTATTATTTTAAAGCATCAAAACTGTACCTGATTAAACCGATCTCTTACTAAAGAGCTATTACCTTTTGTGTTTGATCTCTCCCTGTTGTACCTTCACTTTAACACATATCAATATATTGTAAGAGATAATAGCCCCAAGGTAGAACAATATTGGAAAGATCTATGCTTATCAAACTTCCAGTAAAACAAGGAAAATTAGCTACTGTTTACATAAAAGAAATTGGATTAAGAGATTTGATATGGTCCATTTCATTTAGAAAAAACAGTTACTGAGAAATAAACTAGGTTAAGTTCAAAAACAGTGAAAACAAAGAGTTACAACACAATTTAATACAGCAGAGATTAAAAACAAAACAAACAATACCCACAACCAAATCCCATAAACTTTCATGAAGTTAAGTTTTGCATTTGAAGTTGATGAGGAATTTAAAGAACATTAGGTATCTAAAGGCTTAGCGTATTCACCAATAAAAATACTTTTTGGCCTTTCTGAAGTTTAATTTCTGACTATTTGGTTATTTTCTTCACTAACTTTTGTGCTAGACAGAGCTTCCAGAGAAATAATCAGAATTCCTTAATGGATGTGATGAAAGAATGGGGGAATGAAAGTAATTGTATTGAATAGTACGTGGTGTAATTTTCTATGAGAATGAGCTACCTTTCTCCCTTAGATCCCACCACTCACTAGTGTCTTTCAGGGTGTCCACAGACAGAATGCTGTAAGTAATAAATACCTTTTTGCGCATAAAAGGGCCACCGCTATTAATTTAGAGTTCATTAACCCTGACAAAAATGTATCTGATTAAGGTCTTGGAAGCTTTTTGAGAGTAGACATAAAACTTCTTTTTGTTCCCCCTGGCAGTTTTTTTACAGGACTTTATTAACGTTACAGTCTTTTCACCTAAAGCCTGTAAGTAAGCATACTGGTTTCATTAAGGCTATTTTATCTTTCTTTTCTTTTTTTTTTTTTAAATATATGCTTTCAACAAAGTCTGAATTCTGAATTACTGGATAAGCTTTTCTGCACAATCATGCTGGAATAATTTTTTCTTGTAATGATGGCATCCCAGTTAGTAAGGAAAAATTAATCAATACAGAATGCAGAGCAAAAATCCTTCATGAAGTTTGTTTAGTTGTAGAATGGAGGGGGAAGAATTTCTTACTAGAGAGAAGTAGTTTGGTTGAGCAGCTGATCTTCCACAATAGGAAAAAGAATATAGTTAAATCAGCTCAAAATTACATAAAGATGTAAAAAGCTGCTACAACAGATCTATCCAAATAATAATTTAAAGTGGTTTGCAGGCAAAATGAAATAAGCCATGTGGATGCACCTCCATTCTTTACTTTGTCCTAACAATTCAGAATTACAAAAGCCTACATAGTCCCATGCATGACAACCATGATTTCAAAGATTATTAAGTGCCAGAAGAAAGCCTACTTGTTTCTCTTTAGGAAGATTGGGTAGGCTGCAAATATTTAAATTAGTTCTCTTCTGCAATTGACTTTTATTTTTGCAGTGCTTTCCTTGCCTTTAATGGAGAAAAAATGTCTCAGCAGCAAAGAAAGATACTTCTGAGTCCTATTTCCTTCAGAATTCCCAGTTATGTCATTGATGGCATTTAATTTCCAGGAATGATTGGCATAAAATCTGGAAGACGTCCTGTTTTAGACTAGTTCCAGAAAAATCAATTAATAGCAGTGCCATGGAAAAATTGATATAGATTTAGATCCATAATGAACCTTTTCAAAATGCTGTGTTTTTCTTCTGCTGACTCTTTTTTCTTTTCTTTTCTTTTCTTTTCTTTTCTTTTCTTTTCTTTTCTTTTCTTTTCTTTTCTTTTCTTTTCTTTTCTTTTCTTTTTTTTTTTTTTTTCTTTTTTTTTTTTTTTTTTTTTCTTTTCTTTTTTTTTCTTTTT
>BJBW01006709.1:0-69931 GCA_004320125.1 Scolopax mira
AAGAATTACTTTACTGAAAGAGTGGTCAGGCCCTGGAACAGCCTGCCCAGGGAGGTAGTGGAGTTGCCATCCCTGGAGGTATTTAAGAAATGTGTAGACGTGGCTCTTCAGGGCATGCTCTAGTGCCCAAGGTTATTGGGGTGTGGTGGGGTGCTGTGTGTGGTGTTGTGGGTGTGGGGTTTGGTTGGTGGGTCCTTGTGTGTGTGTTTTGGTTTGTTTTTTATTTTGGGGGGTTTTTTTTTGTTTGTTTTGTTTTGTTTCATGTGGGTTGTTTTTTTTTCTTTTTGCAGTGGCCTCTGTGCAGCCGCACAGCCAAACCTACTCAGGCTCGTTTTCACTCAGATACATGCTCTTTATGGGCTGCGGCATTGATATCATCTTTGATGTGTTTATACCAGTCAGGACCGGCGAGGGACGGGGAAATGGGTGCTAAAGGAGAAGAAGAGCCCCTGCAAACTGCTGCGGTTGGGAGTTTTGCAGCCCCCTCCCCTCCCTGCACCCCTGTATCCCGCAGCACTCTCGCCTCATGAATGCCATACACTTTCAAATAAATTATGAGTGACAAGTATTTGAACCAATAAAGAGGGCACCATATTTTATATGCAGTAAATTTAATTCCAGATTGTGTTTCACCTCAGCAGTGTGACATGTTTATTGCTGCTGAAAGATGAAAGCACCAGGAGTTAGAGACAAGCGTCAGCAGTTCTAGTGGGCACCAGCAAAATGAAGATTTGACAGACTGGTGGCTGAGCCTGTGAAATGAAATGCCAGATCAAATTTTACCCAAAAGGGGTCAGATGTACTGTCATGCCCCCAGACTCTCAATACCAACTGAATAAATGACTCTGGTTCAACAAGCTGCCGAGGAAGGTGGTGTACGATCCATAATTCACTGCTGGAGGGTTATGATGCCTTTCAAAATGCACCGATGATTGGTGGTGCCAGAGCTGGCTTTGAGGATACAGTGCAATGAAGTAATTCTGTTACTAAGCACTTTAGAAAAGTACAGTTCACCCGCTTCCAAAATGTGCTGTTTGGTCTGCGTTTGTCGTTGGACTTGCAACCAACAGCACTAACAGTGAAAATCGAGCAATAAGCTGTAAACTTGCTCCAAAATATATGCATCTGTTTGAGACATTTCTTTCTGTTGGGGTGGCCCAGATCTGAGGAAAAATCTTTTGGCAATCTGCTACGAAATGATATTTGTATAGCATCATTTCGGAGAATGAAAGTAATAAAGAGAAGCATCGTGCTTGTTCATTCCAAGCCGAGCTTTGCCACCTTTCGTCATGTGTAACAGCACTTACTCATGTGAGTCATCCCACTGGGAATTTTAGAAACTATTTGTTTGAGGGTTACTTAACATAAGTAAGGCTGGCAGAATTGGATCTGGAATTTACATGCAACAAATTATATTAGGGGCAACTTGTATGCAGATTTAATTGCACAATGCAGAAAAGACATTTAGAGAATCTTTTGGCTTTAGTGGGACACACTCACTACAGACCTTCTGGTCAGCAAAAAAACCTTCTACTGGCTGTTTTAAAAGTTTCAGATCAAATACCATTCATTGCCAATGGTCACTAAACACTGGAAAAATATCTTATCAGTGCTGATATTGGCAACAACACCTCCAAGGTTCAGGTAACAGCAGAGTGCCAAACCTGCAGGTCAGCAAAGCAAACTCGCTGCTTCTTAAATCCATCCTGTATCTGCTGGGAAGACAAGACATCTTTCAGGCTGCTGCTGCTTCTTAGAAGTAGTTATAATGTTTTTGCCTTCACATAGCAGCAGATGGCTGTTCCTGACGTTTACCTCGTCCCTGGTTATAAATCCTCTAGTTTCCAGACCGAAGCTAGTCATGGGCAGTTTATATCTATTTGTTCTTGTGTCAGTCTTTTCAAAATAGCTTTAAACCTGTGTAAATAGCTTTTCACTCTCCCAGGTATTTTCCGGTGTATATAGATGGTCACCTGGCTTTGTTTTGCTAAACTTACTGAGTTCTGATATTTCTTTCTGATATGACAGAGCCTGGAGTCCCTGGCCATCACAGTAGCATTTTCCTGCCACTACTCCAAATATACCGGCAATTGTATAAACCCTGCAATTTGAGTCAATCAGAACGTGGGTGAATAGAGCTCTAAACAATATTCCAGGTAAGGAATCTAACATTATATAAAGGTATCCATAGGTTTGGACCTCTGTCAGAAAGACATTGTTTGATCAACCTTGTTTTGCCCTTGCTTTTTTCATGGCAACCGCATGCAGTACGTTCTACACAGATACAGGTGCCACCAGCACTTGGGCAGGACATCTCTGACACGTGGATCAACTTTCTAGTTTCCGACTGTCTGCCTAAGCTCCCAGATGTTATCTGATATTTATGATATGTATATACATATAAAAATGACTGCCTTTTCCATGGATTTCCCAGGGTAGTGCCTGGTGCTCATTCTAGGTATTACCCACTGCCATTTCCCATCGTTCCTGTTCACCCATACAAAAGACTCCGGAGAAGATATTGGTGTTTTCAGTTGGCCCTGGTGCTTGCATGAGTGGAAGTGATTAAGCCTAGCGGAACCTGTAGGGCTCCAGGCTACCTATATACGGCTGAGCCTCAGCAGGAGTTTGACAGCCCCAAGGAGACAAGCATGAAGTGAGGGACTTGGCACTAGCACTGCTAATTCTGGTCGTCCTCCAAGCCCATTTCTCAAACCTATAAAAGCAAAGGGCTTAATTGACACGTCTGAAAAGAAAGCAGCAGGTGTGGTTCCCCATCACTCTAATGAGGTCCTTTGCTACGTGTTCTGTGCTGCAGTCTGACTCCGTCTGCAGGTCACTTGGTGATTGCTCAGGACTGCCTTCATCATCAGGTTGTCTGGAGTCCTTGCCCTATTTGCCACTTTACAACTAGTATGGATGTGCAAATGTCTGCAGACCGAGGTGGGGTGGTGTGTGAGATCATCATTAGAAGGCAGGCTGGAGTCCTTGAGCTGATAGTACAGACCTGAAGACAGAATTAAGGCAAGAACATAATGTTTGTGTAAACAAGGTACCGTACTACGGGGAACATTAGGCAATGTGGCTTCCATTTCACAGAATCACAGAATGACAAGGGGTTGGAAGGGACCTCTGGAGATCATCTATGCCAACCTTCCTGCCCAAGCAGATCCACTCAGAGCAGGTTGCACAGAGGGTGCCATTCTTGCAGATCAATTTAACCCTAACTTCTGCTCAGATTGTCAGTCCTTTTAAATGATCCCAGTGTCTGACTTTAAGTTATCATTTTGAATAAGCAATACAATTTTTATTAGTTCAGAGTTTGTTTTAAGCCATGTTTTATTTTAATCCAGCTGTAATAAAGTTAATGAACTACAATAATTGCTACAATAAACTCCCATGCAGTGCATTGCACGACCAGCCCTTGGGCAGTGCTAACAATGTGCAGAGGTTCTACAGAACACTTCAGAATCTTTCCTCCAAGAAAATTAAATAAAAAAAGTCAGTTTTGTCCAGAAATTTAACAGATGACCCTGCATCAAGCTTTCCTACAAACTTGTAACCACAAGTTGATAACTCCTGAGCTGAGCAAGTGCCAGGCTTGGGAAACAATCATCTAGAGCCATGTTTTATTGCGTGCTTCATGTATGTACTTATGTATGTATGTATATATATATACACACACACATACATGTAATATGTGTATTTAGCTGCATCAACTAATGCATATACAATTTTTTTGAATTAGCTTCTTTAGCTTTGTCTTACATTTAAATGACATTGCTGATGCTTTGTTCTGTAGGAACTGTCACACAGGGAGCAAGTGTATATTCAGTGTCTTCCCATCTCCAACTGTTATGATTTTATTGTTTTCAATATATAGGTATTGCAGAAGCAATACTTCATTAAATGTCACCCAAAATCTCTTAAATTAAAAGCCAGAGAAAAAAAAGCCAAATATTGATCCAACTCCTTATGCAACAATGTATAAAAGCTGTTTTATTTTTATGGGGTTTTTTTATTTTATTTGTAAACATAGGGCATTACTGAAGCTTTTCTGAAGAAAATCTAAAGGTTTTATTCTTAAGGACTCTGCAGCGGAATTCCCAATGACAACAGCAAGAAAAAGCATAAAAATATATTAATACAGAAAAGTTGTTTTGCTTTGGAATCAGTAACAAAATTTTTTTTTTCTTTTTTTCCTATACAATCAGATGAAGTATTACTACTAGTAAAAAAAGGAAAAAAGATATTCTTTATATGAAAAGAGGATCTAGCAAAGGACAATTCATATGCACAGAGGTTTATTTTTATTTTATTTAATTAGGTCCTTTATGTTTTTCTAGAGTTGTATATATTTGTATTTTTTAAAATATTGTAAATAATTATCAGATTTGATCTTGAGATGTACCCAGAAAACAGAAATCCTTTTATCTGAATAGAGTGAGTTGGAACCCTTTTACATTTTTTCTTACAATAACTTTCCAAATTAATTTTATTTGTATTGAATAAAAAATTTACTAAAAAATTAATTCTATTGTTCTAATTCTTTTCATACACTCCTTAAATCAATAAAGGTAACTCCCGAAGTCCTGCAGATGACCAGATCTTACCACTTTATTCAATAAATCTTAGTTCAAACTCTTTTGGAGTTGTATAATTAATAAACCTATAAAATTTAACTTTTACTCATTATGCACTTCAAACCCCTCTAAAGGATAGAAATGGGGTTTTTTTATGCATATGACTGCATTTTGCATGTGACCTGTGTTAGTAATAAATTATAATTTACTACTTGTCAATCAATACAACATATGTAAGTATTTAGTTTTAAGCCTGTTCAGAGACCCAATAATGTTGAGAAAGTTATCTATATGTTTTAGATTATGTAAACAGTCAAAGAATTGGACTCTAATGCTTGTTTTAGTCTGGATCAGTTCACTCTAGGGATTAACATAGCATCGTACTGTGCCAGACTGTCAGCTAAGAATAAATTGAAATAGGTTTAGCCCCACATGATCTTGCTGAATAGTTCAGACTGTATAAAGTTTATGTTATTTTCATATACATCACCCTTTTGGGTGGGAAATGTATTGAGGCTGAGCATGAAGAAAATGGATTCAGTGTCTAGCTCAGGCAGAGTTTCTTTGTCAATTTGGGTAAATCCCTTGATTTTTCAGTGCCTCAGTTCTCCATCCATAAACCGAGGAATTAATATTAGCTCCTTTATCTGCCTTGTCTATTCATACAGAAGACCCCTTGGAGCAAGGATTGTCTCTTGCTGTATGTATTGCATTATTGAAGTGACATTGCATCCCTTCCCTTCATCTCTCTTTATGTTCATCTGAGTTAGCCTTTATGGTTCTAAAAACATACACTGTTTTATTAATTTTTGTAAAGTGGTTAGTGCTAGATAAATGAGGAATGATAAAAATAAAAGCAAGTATTAAATCATATTTATCTATGAAAATACTTGATGACTGCAATTGATAGTAATTTCAGCATTTCCCCAGTCCCCCTCTGTAAAATTATTCCAATTTAAAGTCTTCTGACAAACATTTTTTCTTCATTCTAAACTCTATTCCAGACAACTTTTGTTCAATAACCTCAGCTAGTATAAGTACTTTGATCAGAGTACTTCTTTTTTAAACCTTTTAACTAGTTTCAAAGTAGCTCTGTTAAAGTGTAAAGCTCCAAAGAGTGGTATCGATGTGCAGATAACTGATTTATGCTGATTCAGTCACCTGTCTTCCTTTACACCATGGAAAAATCTTAGTGAAGATCACACAAAATATAACATTTGAGCAGATCGCACCACTGTCTTTCCTCCAGTTTCAAAAGGGTTTATCTCCTCAAAAGCCTCTCAGCTGTTTTTCCTCTTTAATTTTTATTTGCTTAGCTTTTTAGGAGTTTCAGGTTAATTTGAACATTTACTGTCTTACCTAGCAGTTAGCTAAGTTACCTTAGCAGTTGAGAGAAAGAAGACTTCCATTAAAAAGTTAAGTTTGTCTAGAATCTGATTCAAAAATTGAAATCTCAGGTTTTTTTTTTAAATCTATCAGAAGAGAATGCATTAAAATTTTGTGCCTGTTGACTTCTAGATGTTAAAGACTGCATGTATCATGCAATAATAGAGAAGACAATTATTTTCAAATATTCTTTCTAACAAAACACACAACCAAAAACGTACCTGTTTATGAAAGCATTAGGCTTTATTTTCTCTGTATCGATAGCATAGTCACACCCTTTGAGCTGTAGAAGATGCGTGGAGGTGGGCTCTGATCTCCTGTGCTGCGATTGGTGTCACACATAAGGACAAGCACAAGAAGACCCATCCAAGCTGCCTCTGTGATAAGGATTTTGGGGACCAAGTCAAAACAGTTGTGTTACAGTATTAAAAATTTTTGGTTGCCAAATCTGATGAGAAACTAAGGAAGAATACTAGCTGAAGAAAAAGATAAGTGGCAATACTGAAAAGAATTGGAAGAATATTCCTGTGGTGTTTCATGAAGGAATTTTAAAAGCAGAAGAATCATTATTCCTAAGCCATCTTTGAATTTAAATTGCACACTTAAGCAAACTTTGAACTGTACCACACAATAAGCATAACAAGTAAACCCATGCTTTTAATAGTTAATCATCTGATGCATGACAAGTATCATTCTGAATTCTGTGTGAACTGATTCACAAAAATCATTCAGTAAATTAATGTAGGTTTGCAATATTATCAGTAAAACAGGCAAGCAGCCAAATGTCTAATGACAAATTGAAGGGTTTTGAGATGTGTCTGTCTCTGTGCAATATCAAAATTGTTTTCAAAACAGAAGCACCCTGGAAAAAGTTGAGCAACACCACGTGAACCATAGCACTATTATGAAAATTCAATAGATAAATACTGTGACTTATATGCAAATAATTTTATCTATCTTTCAACTTTGCCATCAAACACCCTTTAGTAGCCCACTCCGACTCCCAGTGAAATAAACGGCAACGTTTTCTCTGGCTTTCAGAGGAAAGGATTTCCTCCTGTATCCAGCATTTATTCAGATCTGGTGTACTTTTTAGGCAATATAAATGCTGCATTTGTTAAGCCTAAAAAGGAGCCAGTCTGAAGAGAGGGTAGCAATCTGTCAAAGCAGTGGTTATTGTCTGGAGCATTACCTGTCTTGCAGGTGCTATTCCCCTTCATTTATCTTCCCGCCTCGATCTGATGGATTGGGGATTATTGCTCTTTTGGCAATCAGATCCTGAACATGTCTCCTATTTAACTCTGGGCTGTAAAAGAGGGAAAATTAAAAACCATTATGAGACCTCCATATAATTAATCTTCAGATGGCTTGAAGCTTAAGCATGCAATGTCCTCCGTATACTGTCTACTATAACAAGTAACAGGAGGGAAAAAAAGGCGACATATCAACACACTTTATCCAAGTGAAGAAATTCCAGTTGTAGCATTAAATATAAATACAATAGTGTGTTGGCATAATGTAGTAAGGTTCCTGTACTATTAAAGGCTTTGTTCTAAAGCGTATCTGTGTACACAATGAGATGATGAACACAGTGCATCACATAGCTAAATTTAATATATGCAGGGGTATGATGTTTGCAATGCATGCATTTCAGCAGGTCCCATTAGTGCGCCTTTCCCCTCCAGTGAAAACAGAATGAACCACAGCCCCTTCTGGTTTGCATAAAGCAAACAAAATTAGATTTGCTTTGCTGAATTGAAACCCGCTTGGGATTGTGAGCCTCTCTCGGGGACAAATTACTTCAAACAATCCCTTTGTACCATAACAAAATCAAAAAATTCAGGCCAATCAACATGGCTCAAAACCCTTAACACAAGAATTAATAATACAACCTAGTCTATTTTTATTGCTTCTGAGCTACAGATCCTTGTTTTAATATAATTACACTTATTTGTGGTCCACATGTTAAATAAGCTTGCATATGTTAACTAATGTGACATAAAACAACTTTTATAATTTCACTATTGCAACCAGTTTTGTTCCCCCTAGAGTAACATCCCTAACACAGGACAAGCTAAACTTTAATTGCATTAAATTAAATCTATATTATGATTTTTTGGCCTATATAGATAGAATAGTAGCCATTTCTGAAGTTAAATATGTCAAAAATATTTTATTCAAATTCCACTGTAAGCCGTATTTCCTGATGGGTTTCCAAATCTAACCCTTCTTTCAAAGAAATAACTTATTCTTTCTATCAGAGAAAGCTCATTTAAGGTGGCAGACTGTGTTCCCCACTTACTAACAAAATACCTTTTCCCTTAATGTTGTTTTAATCTAGGTTGTAAGTACGACATACTCGCATGCCACATTTCACTCCAAACCAAAAATGACTTTTACAATATTTCCAGATTTTTTTTTCAAGATACAAGATTTTGAACATTGCAACTATTTAAGTTAAAAACACACTGTAAATGAAGCCAGGATTTTATTTGCTTTGTTCATCAGACACACCCAAAACGAACCATAGGGAAGTATGTTTGTCTTTTCCATTTTCATCAGTATTTTATATATTGCTTCAGACAGTATTATTTCTTAACATTTTTCAAACTCCAACCTTGGTGTTGCACAATATTATTTTAAATACAACAAAATAATGGCAAACATAACCAGTTCTGATTTTCCATCTTAACGTAATACAAGATTATGGACAAAAAAGCAGGAGGTCACTTTTATTACTTTCTAATAAGACTTTACCTTATATGAGGCTATAAGCAATATATCAAGATGTCACTTTGTGCCTCCTAATATGACATTGTGGTGATGGAAGGAACCAAGGAGTTAGCACAATTTTCTGAAGTATTCTCCCCAGAAGCGTGTTTCTGCAATGCACAGTCTCAAGCACTTGGAAAGGAAAACGCTGACATAGGGCAGAATTATACCCTGACTCATAGTCCATGTAACCCAACTGATGGATGCATAACGTATCAATCAAGACAGTTCTGCTCCTAGAATATATATTTCCTTCACAGAAAGTGAAAACAACCTTTGCCCAATTTAACCTGAAAATTTAAGCCTGGAGATGCTCACAAGAAGTAAAAGGTTGAGGAGAGTAAGGAGCGCATTTTCCTTATAGCTACAGGAATATGGAATTAACATTTGCATTTAAAAATAGTGCCAAGAAATTAAGATACAGAAAAACACACAGAGAGTACTTTAACTGTGCCCCATAGTGTCACTGTGCATGCATACATGACTATCAGATAATAACACTTCTAATCTCAGTAAAACTGATGGTGATTTCCGAAGACGGCTTTGAATTTTCCATTTCTCCTATCTCACGTTACCAGAAAGTGGACTTAGCTGGACTGCATCCCCTAATTAAGTCTTTTTGCTGTAAGTCCAAATTCCTTTGGACTATACAATGCATCAACACCTATTTTCCTTGGTCTCTTAATAGTTATGTTATTTGTAGAAGATAATAGCTCACAGGTCCTCATTTTGCTCTAGACAGATGAAGTTTTGCAATAATATTGAAATATTTTATGTTGAAAGGGACATGGTCAGATGGTTGTATGCCAGACATTAGGGGAGTTAATAATAAGAAACACGATAACTATGATACCCACCAGGTCAGAATAAGGAGTAATAGAGATTGGTCGAGCTCTGTGGTTTAGATTTTGATACTTAAAATGGACAAATGAAATAGGCTTGCCATGTGCATTCCTTATTTAAAAGCAATCAGTCCCAGCACAATCAATTTCATTTTCAGGCACTGGTGGGCTTGTTAGGATAAATCACCAATCCACAGGAGATACAGAAGCTTCTGCAAAATGAAATTCCACCCAGTTTACCAAGATGAGTGGGTCAAAAGCAGAGGCAATGAAAGGGCAGCTCCAGTGACAGCAGTAGGCGTGAGTGGTAGAAGTGTAAAAGAGGAATGACTGACAGGAGGGGAGCCTGTAAAACAAGGGAGAGGTGGGCTGGCATCACTGATCTGCCCAAATGTAAAGTGATCAACTGATCTGAAGGCTAATTATTCAAAATATAAAACTACTCCATGTTTTCTGGAATATTTCTTACCTGCCATTCTCCATTTGGTGGTGGTTTGTGTCAATCTAGGTCCTGCAGGACAGGCAACCCTACGCTGTAGCCCATAAAACCCTCAGAGTTATGATATCTTTTTTTTATTAAATTCCCCTTTGAGGGTAACTGCACAATGAGTGGATGAACAGTAACTCTACAGCACGTTTAAATACAAATAAAGCCAATGTCTATGGAAACTTGCTGTGTGGTATAACAAGGTCAGACATGATGCCATGTGTTAAATACTGTTCTTATTTGTGCAATACTGTTCTCTTAAACCTCTGTTGCGCTGTGCAGCCACTGCATGTCACTATTAAGACAGAGCAATAGAAAAAAGATTTGAGAAATATTTATAAATTTCTAGTGGAGATGGATGCCACTATCAGCCAGGTAAAAGCTGCCCCTGCGTGTATATTCATTTATTGTTTAAACCCCAAAGAGTGAAAGTGCTCAGAAGAGTTTACAGTCCGCTCTGCGTTACACAATTTAGATTTTGTAGAGTTTTCCATGCATTTGGAACGTATTTAAGTGTGTGTTAAACCATTAGCTCCCAAGAAAATCATAGTCATTCATGATTCATTGAGTCATTCATATCTGAAAGTTGTGCCCTAGCACCAGTGTATTTTCTTGGGTTGAGATATGTTCCTCCTACAAAATATATAAAGTATTATCCATGGGCAATTACCCGCTTCTACCCATATTTCAGAGGAAGTACTTTTAGCAATATAAATTATTCATATTATGTAATGCAGCATACAAGTGGTGTACTCTGTCAGAAACACAGTCTTTTCTTTTTATATTTTATTTTATTTTTTTTTAATCTGAGGGCAAAATTCTCTTCAAATTCACATGATAGCAGCTTGCTTCAGTATTCTGGACTCCTTAGGTGTGCAGACTCCCAACTGATATAAAGGAAAATACATATGTCAATACAGTAGATCAATGTAATTAAGAACTACAGAGCAGATCCGAGAGGAAATTTTGGCCTTGCAGGAATATATCATGCTTTCAAAGGCAAGTGAGGTTAATTAAATTTCTATAATTAAATCAATTATTGGTACTAATGTATTTCTTAAACTGTAAGACCTGGAGAGGCTTCTTGTCTCCATGTTTTGGTGCATCCTCTCCTGCTGTGGTCTGTCTTATGTGAAGACCCAGGTCTGTGCCATCTCTCCTTGCTCCTTTTTCCACTGCATTGGAGAGAAAAGCAGGAGTTGATCTGGAAGGAAGGTTTGGTTCCTGACCCAGAGAGACAGGGAATCAGGACCCTGCCTCCGTTAGCTCACACCTGCTGCACAAACACAATGTCAAAATCAATGCAAGTTGTGGCTCCTCTGTGCCATGTTGGATAAATATAGATTAAAAACATCCCCCCTGTGAAGTGCTTATGCTCACACCCTACATAGTACACAATATGATGATCTTTGATTGCCCTGAGAAGTTGGATTATATTTTCCCACCTTCGACCCCAGTTTACCTTTTCACAGTCATTTTGCTACGAATTGTTTTAACGAGCGTTCACGGAGCAGTGGTGGTGATCCCAAATTGTACTTTTCCAAGGAAGTTAGGCATCACCACTGAGAGGACTGCTCTAACAATCATATTAAATCACTGGTTTTATATGAAAACCTTGATGCTGATCTTATAAATAGTTCCTGCTAATGCATTTTGGGTGAAATGCTGCCAGGTTTTAGTGATGCAAATTAAGATGACTGTAAAATTGTTACTTAGCGATTTTGTTAAATGTAAATTTGCAGTGTTGGCTAGTGTCATTCTGTTTCTTGCCGTATGTTCAAGCTAACAGGCAGAACCACGCTCATTTGTATAATGTTAATATCTTCTTGCTTAACTTTTATAACATTCCGCACAAATTAACGTAGGATCCTAATAATCAGGCCGGCTATTAAAGAATTCTGTGATGTGTTCCAAAATGAAGTGTGTAACGCCTATTGGGTTCACACAATAATTACAGCCTGACTGCCGTCTGCTCTTCTCATCACAGTGACACCTGCTAACAAATATGTTGCTAACTGTGTTTGCAGCATTACAAATAGGTAGGCGCTTATTGGCTGCTGCGGGGCGAGGGCACTTGGCCTGTGTGCTCACCAGTGGAAGGTGATTTAGCAAGTCTGCTTCCGTGATCTGCTTTTCACAGTCTGAGGCTGTATTTTGCACCCGAAGAGTTTCCCAGGTACGGCGTCACGGCCGCAGATACTTCTCTCTTCACCTCTCCCTTTTTCTGCTCTTGAGTCCTTTTGTGGTTGCGGGGGTTTGGGGGTTTATTGGCCTGTCAGCTGGGGGCCAAAAGCTTCCTTTTGTATATTTCTACGTGTGTGAGTGTGTGTGTGGTTGTGTGTGTGTGAGGCAGAAAGTGCAAGACAGGGAGTGGGAAAGAGATTCCTTCTTTACCATTGCAGCTCTCTGTATACAGTGTTTGGCTGCGTGTGGATGAGACGCGATAAAAATATTAGACATATCTTTCAGAAATAATTGCATGCCCTTTCTGGGAACACTCTAATGACCTGAAATATGTTTCTGTGAATACTCCTAATAATTAAAAGGATAATTGTAAAAAATGGTAAAACAAATGCATGATGCCTAGTTTTATACAATGCACAGAGGCATCCCTGGCCCTTACCCTACTGTAAACAGAGTCTAAGATTTGGATTCATGTTTGAATATTAAATTGGAGAAGTGAACTATTCCAATACATTTTTATCCTTTCTTTTGGTTATTTGTTTATGAATGTCTGTTTTAAATTCCACATAAAAAAACATAACCCAAAAGGTAATATCATCTTAAGTACCAGCTTCATGTTCCTTGCTACACTTCAGACAGTCAGTGATTAAATACCCCCAATGAGCACATTCAGTGCATAGCTCTTATACAGCCCTAGGACATATGTTGACTTCCTTACTAGTTCTGTTGGATTACTAGAAACAACAAAGTTTTTTCAAAACCAGGCTTTTAGGTCTTCCAAAATGTGTGACATGAAAAATCAAGCTCGAATGCAAATAAGATGTTTTAGAAAGGGAGGGACTGTCTGAGACCAGGATGCAGACAAATTCTTGAAAATTACAGAAAGTTATTTCCAGTTCTCTCAATTTTCTTAGCAGTCCTTCTGAAAATGGGAAAGCTCAAATGAATACACAAGCTTAGACAAACTGAATATCCAGTAAGCTGCCAATGTGTCCAAACTGGGACCCTGTGAAATAATGTCAGGTGTTTTTTCTGTGAATCTACATTATCCTTATAATGTAAGTTTGGTGATTTGAGCTCAGAGAGGTCTGAGGAAACAGGTAGGTTATTTGACTACAAAAAGAAAATAATTTTGTCACAAAATCTGCAACCTACTGATGTAGATGGTTATTTCCCCAACCCATAACGGATTGGAAAAAGCTGAGAAATAAGGGCTTGATTTATGAACAGTTTGAACTCAAAACTTTCAATTTAGCTAGTCAAGACCTTCAATATTTGTCTTGCCAATAGCAAGAGACTTGAACTTTTGTAGTGTGAATGCTTTAAAGTGTAGTTCAAGTTATTTTGGTGTAAGATGTAAAAGTTGCCCTCCTCCTCACTCCACTATCACTGAATCTTATATTTCATCTAAATTCTGAAAGTTAGAGGAAAAAAGGGGAAAAAAGGGCTCTATAGTCACTTTGGCATATTATGGTCACTCTGTGTCTTGCCAGTTTGTGTGTTATTGTTTGAAGCTATGATTGTGAAGGATAAATTAAGTCTGCTGTTACCCTCCTGCAGCCCACTGTTCTCAAATGATTCTCTCCTGGTAAAGGTAGCTGATGACTCAGGTGTCTCTGAATACTTTGAAGGTGATGAAGAAGATTAAACCCAATTGTGGTCGTCATTCGGCCTGAGGATTCTCTATCTATTTGAACTCCTTCTGTGATTTTCAAACATTAAACTTTCCCGTGTGTTTTTTATATTTCAAAAAAGTTTCAAGTCACTGTCATTCTGAAAAACAAATGAACTGCCAAAGAGCACCAAATGCTATAAAAGCAATTTACTTCTTTCTTGCCTTCAAATAAGAGTTGTGTAAAAAGGTCAGAGGTGTGGGCAAGGTCCTCCACACACCTGTCTCTTGTGAAAAGCCTTTTGCAGGGAGGATGTGAACAAGTCCCAGAGGCTGAGCTTTCTCATTAAACAGATGTAATGGGTCTTCTGAGCCTCAGAGCTTTCCACCACTTTCTTTCTACCAAAGCTTTTCATCCCACATTTTTTGAAGGTAGGAGAGCATTTATTTCTGCTATTTCCTTGCATTTTCTTACATTATTTTATACTTTCCGATATCTAACTATGAAAAAGTGAACCTGGAAAACTAAAAGGTAAAATTATCTGAAATATTCACAAATCTAGTCCTACTCAGGACCAATACTTACCTTCTAAGAGTCAATCATCCTAACATCCATAAAGTAAGGAGGGAATGACAGATGGTGGCATGCCTCACTTTAATTTTAGACTTGCAGATAGATTGCTTGTTTGGCTCCTCTTCTGGCTTGGACTGGTCCAGGAACAACCATTCTCTCAGTTATAACATTCAGAAGTTTAGCAGACTTCCAAGTAATTTGATATTAGTAGAGGCTTATTCTCAATATCTAGAGATACATAAAATCCCATGAATGTAGAAGAGGGTTGGTGTTGATCCTTATATATATGCTGTATTTTATTGAGGACTATTTTTCAAGTATTTGAACAATGTAAAAGAACTTTCTAAGATGCTGGATGTCTTTCTTATGACACCTCACTTTATGAATATTCTAATTTCACCAGGCTGATTTGTATTTTTTTCATTTTATTACTGAACAATTTAAGATCAAGCACATCAAATATGAAAACTAAAACCTAACTAAACAGTTTGAGATTTAGAAAATTCTTGATGGATTTCTAAATCCCAGTGAACAATTGGTTGCTTAATCTTATCATTTGTTCCTGATTCATATAGTTTTTCCAAAGGAATTCTTAAAGGATTTAAATTTTGTAATATTCACAGGACAGAAATATTCAGGATTTAAGTGATTTAAATTCACACTCAACAGGAGACTGAATGACACAGGGATTGTTGTTGGAGTGCGCAGTCTATCACCTCCATGGCACTGGGCCTATCCGTCTTTCTAGGAGCTTATATACATCCATAATAGTAGAATCTGTTAGTTCAAATCAAATACAGAACAGATTGTATTATGTAATGGCTAATCGGAGGTGTATGGCAGTCAAAATGAAGAAAAAATACATCAACACTTGCCAACAGCTTTCACACGCTAGAATGTGAGACAGCTCAGCTATTTCACATCGTAAGCATAGGTGAAGAGGCAAAACTGATGTCAGATATTGTGGTGGGAAACTTAGCAAGTGTTGGCTTGCTAATGGAAATAACTCTGAGGAATGACTTGGTGGTCCAAAACTTGGTGTCCACATCAAACAAGCATCCTTCAGGGACACTAGTTGGCAAGCTTAGCAAAGACACCAAAAGCTGAATGAATATGGGGACTGAAAAATGGGTTTGTCTTTGGAAGTGCCATAACTAGGTCAGGGTTGAGAGATGTTGACAAGATAGCTCATGGAAAATTGCCCTGCCTGCAACGTATCTCTAATTTCAATAAATTGAAGGGTTCATTCACATGTGATGCCAATCCAGCTTCTTTCACAAGTCTGAAATCAATTTTAGGAGACAAATATTCATTGCTATAAGTTACTGGAAGACACCTGGTTAATACTGCACAAACTGTTTACATTTCTAAGCTATCTAAATGCAGAGAGTGCCTTGAGAGCCTTTTCCTCTATCTTCATTTTGACATACTGTAAATATTATCTTCTTCAGAATATAATATTCTTTCATAATTACAGGTACAGCATTGTCTTTTTGATTAATAGCATGTTTGTCAAGAATGCCTGTCTACGTGCTACTCAGTTATTTCACCTCAGCTACTGGTGCTAAAATTACTTGGGTTTCACTGATCACTATACAATTTATTCTGACAAAATCAAGATAAGTATTTCAGGATCAGATTTTGAGGGCTTGATATTGTAACAATTATTTTAAGTAAAAGGATTTTTTTTTTTCCTGAAGGGTTCTATAGATGTAATTTATCACTTAAAACAGCATCGTATTTACTCAGGTAAATCAGGTTTGGTTTGGTTCTTTTTTTTCATTAAGAGTTTTGCCATGTTATTTTCTCCAGAAAATGAGAGGGAATGTCCTCTATTCTATTGAGCCATTTCACTGAATGTGTCTCTCGAACCCGTTACCCCAGTGCTTAGCATCCTGATTTCACAATCTTGCAATTAAATCATGACCTTTCCTACACGACACAGTTGTTGTCTTTAATAATCTTTTTTTTTTTTTTTTAAAGACTCATGGCTCAAATGTCATCTCAAGTCTTATTTCCTATTCCTCATCTGTAATTTGGCAAATAAGAACAGAACCCAGAAAAGGTTATCCATTATCAGTTACATCCTTTAACTCAGAAGCATCTTACATTGGCAAGAAGCTGACAATTCACCAGAATTTTCCACCTCTGACTTCTAAACTATATTAAAATTTAAATACTGTAAATCACCTGCAGTAGAAAGAGTGCTTCCCTAATTAATAGCCTAGATGTGTGTCAGATACATTGCTCCATCTCATCCCATTCTTTCTGAATCTGTGATTTTGTACGCTAGTTTGGGAACACAAATATCTAACTCAGCTTTTTTTCCCTAACCATGCATGAAGACCAAAGCGCAGCTGTGTCAGGGGGATCTTCCAATAATCAGTGCCATACAGCAATCTTCCTCCTTCTTTAGTCCTCTGGGGAAATTACACTGCTCTTTTGGGGAGCTTATTTCTTCTCTGGTACTGAATCTGCTATATTGATTTGGAGTTGGTGGGATGGGGGAGAGAGGAAGCTTTTAAAGAAGCATGGCTTCCCTTCAGCTGTGCCTTGCTGACCAAAGTATAAACAGAACAAATAGCAATATTAGATACCTAATCTTACTAATAAAATATTTCCCTGATGAAAAGTGTACTCATGCACTTGTGTTAGAACAATCAGCCTTTTCAACTGTTTCATGCTCATTTAAGTTTTGTATTCAACTCCAAATTGTCTGTTGTCCAGTCTCACAACTCAGCCTTAAAATGCTTTTATTTAATGTTTAGTTTAACGCAGATAAATATGTAGAATCCATATGAATATTCCTTTGATGAGAAAAAAAAAATCCTGAAATTAGACTTTCTCAAAAGATCTAGAGATAAACCGTATACTTTTAGATAAAAATACTAGCATAACAGTTTTAGCTTAGAAGATGCAGAACCTGGATGCATGCAAAAATCGTGTAAAAACTATAAGAGGGTAAAATATGTATATATTCACTATTGAAAATATGTAGAGAATTTGGGACTAGGCATACCTGAGACCCAACTTTGTTCTTTACTGAATATAGTGGAATTGGTCAAATTTGGTAATTTCCTGCATAAAGTCTTAATATTTTCCCTGACATCCTCTTGAGGCATACAGCCATTTTGTCTGTAAGGATATACCTATTTTAAAGCTCAGACTTTAACATATTAAATACTGCATGAAATTGACTACTAAGCCAGTCATAAATAAATTGAAGTTAAAAAAACCCTCTAAATAAAAAAAAGAAAAAACTTAAATGTACAATTCAGCGCAATGAACAGCTCATACAACTGAAATGCAGACCTGAAATCTGTGTACATATTAGAATGCAGACTGCATAGTTTGATTCTTCCATAAGTCCATTTTGTGGAAAATAAACAGAACCGACAAAATCAGTAAAACAGAACATAGGACATTCAGAGCCATATTGCTGAAGGTCACCAGGAACTGGTGTTCTGGTAACATGACTTTATGACACAAATATTAAGGGTCATCTTTGTAATACTTTTGGCCACGTGCTCTCAATGACATACTTGTGTGTGTACCTCACAAATACATACTTCTTTTTACGCCAGACGTACCTACTGGGGCTGTAATGCTTATATGTCAAAACCCAGGACATAAAAGGCAAAGTAGTCTCAGCTTCCTGGTGGTGTATTTATACAAATGTTGGTTAAAAGACTCTGCACCAATGGGGAAAGAAAGGCAGCATGGGATCTAACCAAAAGCATCTCAGAGAACTTTAATTACCATTAACAAATCTTTCTTCCTGCAACAACAGTCCACCTCAGTCCCTCTGCAGGCAACTACCAATTACCTCATGAGAAGACAGGCAGTAAAATGTTTGTCTAATTTACAACTTCAGGGGATCTCATATAGAAGTTTTTACTGTGAAACAATGTCTGGTGGGCATATGAACTGAACTCCTAGTAGCTGCCCTGCACAGCGCAGAAGTAGGGATTCCCCTAAAACCAGCTACAGCTCTTGCCTGAACCTCAGTAAAGTGAGCCCTAATTGAGAGGGGAGGGTTGGTTTGTTCAATGCATGTGAGACCCTCACACAATTTGAAACCCCTTTGAGAGCCTCTGGGAAGAAAAAAAAAATATCCCCCTGGATTTATTACCAAAAGCTACAAAAAGCCTGAGAGATTTTCAAAATGGCTTTGTTCTAGAAAGATGAAAGAACATAGCTCTAAGAACATCAAGTGTATGAAGTTTAGGCTCTGTGGGAGAGTCATGAAGCTTGGAAAAAACACTGGTAAATGTATAAACTTATTTGAATAAAAACCTGAAATAATTTTAACAAAAATATTTCTGGACTGTAGGGAATAAGCTGATGAGGGACCCACCGAAGTCTGCATTTTGTGCATTCTGCAAGATGAAGAGATAACTACCACAAGTTTGGCTTTTTTGAGAGGCAATGAAATGATAAGTTCAGAAAGACGAAAAAGACCACAATATTAAATTCCAGATAGAACAGATAAAAATATGTGAATTTAAAAAAAAATTTTTTTAATATGGTGAAGTGCAAAAGATCATAAGCTGCAGAAATTTGTGCAGACAGCAGAGAAAATACAGTCTAGGAGAGCTGACATGGATCCTAACATGTGCCATAAAATTTACTGATGAACATTTCTCAGTTCTTTCATCTTGCTTACTCCTGCCTTATACATCTGAATATGCAATATATGTATGCTTTATCATATAAGTTGTCAGTATTTTATGGAATTAGGTGGTACAGGGAACCAGGACAAAGAAAAATTTGGTTCCACTCTTAGCTCTGCAGAGTAGCTTTGGAAAAGTTAATGTTCTATGCTTTGGTCTCCAGATGTATAAAAGGAAGCTAATAATAACAATCTTTTTGTATGGAGTGTTTCAAGGTCTGCAAATAAAAGGGACAATACCAAAGCATGGCATTATTATTATTATTATTAATATTATTATTACTTGAACTGATTGAGATATTTCAGAGATAATACCTAGTTATTTGACAGGAAAAATTTAAAAATGGGGAACAAAAGATCAGAAGATTGAATGTACCTCTGAATAGACAGGAAAAAAACCCACTTCCTTTATAGGTAAATCTTGCAGACCTCTTTCTGTCTTGGATCAAAGTCTCTTGAACTCCTCATAAATAGCAGGCCCTTAGTGAACTTAACTCTATGCTATCAGGATTTGAGGGTCTGGGAATAAGGCCAAATTTGTGTCTGTAGGGTAATGTTTTTTGGTAGACATCACTGAGAACCTTGTAGGAGAGAATAATTTCTAGGAAGAAATCTTGAAGCATGAGTTCTCCTCCTACATATAAAACATACTTTACATTTCCTAATTCATATTCAGCCTGTGACAAAGAGATAGTAGTATGGGTAGCTTCAGCACACCAGTTCTGCACAAACCCTAGAGGTCTGTTTTGGTTAGGTGACTGGCTTATACGGGTCATTTAAAAGGATCTATTCTGGTTCTGTCTGAGGACACATGCAAGGTAGTACCATAGCAGCTTTCATGGTAGGCGGATGCAGAGCAAAAAGTGGTCATGAACCAGTAGCAAGTTGTCACCGAGAAGTGACTTCAGCATTAGAGACACCTCTTTGGGTATTTCCATCAGAAATCAACTGTAGATATCATCTCTTCTGACATCTGTGTAGCCAGTGACTCATGAACTGAGCTGCTCTCTGGCACACGCCATTCCTGTCGGCAAGAAAGCCATTCACCCTTTTGGTACTCGCAGCCAGGGCTGACACATGAGCAATGCAGATTTTAAAGTCTGGAGCTCAAGTGTCAGCCCTGAGACCTGTGTCTCAGCACTCATTTGAGACTCGAATCCTGATTTATTTATTCCCTTGAAGGGCTTTTGCACATTTTCTCCTCTTCTGTCAGTAGGCTCCAGAATGACTTGTAACAGCAATGATAACTGCGTGGAACAGAGCAGTGGATAGGGCTGATGAAAGTTTCTGAGCTCCTGTGACTACAGCCTGTGTACCTACAGAGGAATCCTGTCGGAAATATGCTTTAAGTCTAATTCTTTTTAACTTGTCTTTCTAGAGAGGCAAGTCTTAAGCGTTTGTGTCTGCCAGTTTGTGTACATTCATCTATCTGAGCAGACAAGGAAGATTTACAGAGATACAGTGGCAGCTTTAACACTCATAAGATTCCTAAAAAGTTCATGGAAATAGACTGCTGGGAGAGAGGAGAACTTCTTGGGTCAACCTGAGCGAAAAATTTCAGAGGCAGTGAAATTCTTGTGAAACCGGAGGACCTGCCCTGGAGGAGAAGAGCTGTGATGCCTCGATGGCAATCACAAGTCAAGCTCCTCTCCACGTGTCACCAGGTGGACACTGGACACCACGTGAATCCGTGATAAGCCAAGCTTCACTGATGACACTTTTCTTGAACTTATTAATGCAGAGCTCCAGGATTTCTTGTCCTGCTGTGGAAGCAGAGAGGTGGGTAGCTTGAGGGGTGATGTGGCATCTGGAAAACAGTCAGAAAAAAGGCTCAGGAGCACAAGTGATGCAACTACCTTGATCAATCTTTGCTTGCAAGAGAAGATTTATATTCCTTGTTTATATCAAGAACCTGAAGTGAAATACTGACCACTTTGAAGCTAGTGACAGATCTCCCATAAGCAGGATTTCATTCTGGTTCCTTTCTGTAGACTCATCTGTGATTTGTGTCATGTTAATAGCAAGGGGAAGTTAAAATGCTCTGAATCAGGAAAAATATTTTACAGAACTAGGTAATCTGAGAAACATCTTTCATCTGTTAAGGTTTGAGCTTCTCCCAGTAATAACAAGAACTTGATCAAGCATGAACACTCCCTAGCTATCTATAGATTTGTACTACACAACCTTAGAAATGTCATTGGCACACTTCACAGTATAATCAATACATTCTTTTTAACCTTTGTGCAAGAAGGTTGGGATACAGACTAAGATTGATAAAAAGACTCTCCTGCAGTGTGAAGGGTGCAAAATTAGAGAAAAAGCAGAACTATGATATTTTGTTAGTGTAATGCACAAATGAAACATGCTGTGTTCATTCCCAGGGGCTGTGAGTTTGACTCTGAGTTTAAGTCCAATCAAAAGTTCCAGAGAGAATAATCCAGATGCCCTCTCTCCTCTGCTCCCAAATTCCTTTCCTTTCTCGGAGGCATCAGTGTCTTGCCACTGTCCTCTACTTTGTCTTGCTTTTTGTGCTCTCCATCAACATTCTGAAGATCTGAAGACCTTCCTTTATTGTTTATAAAGTATTTTTAACGTCTGGGTTAGGACTGTTGCTCCTGTCCCTCCCTCCAGCATAATGGGAAATGTTACCTATGACGGTATATCTGGCACTAGAAGTCCTGCCATAGCTATTCTGCTGAGGCCAGAGGAGGAAGCACTGCAGAGTTTCTGGAGCTTTTACCTAACGAATTCCCAAAGGTTTTCTAGCAGCTGACCAACAGAAAAAAGAAACATTATAATCTCTACAACATAATGTTTTTTATGAATCTGAGAACAGCTGAAGTGCTTAGCAAGTATTTTTCTTCTCCTGCTGTCTTATTAGAGGGCAGGGATTTCTTGACTGTTGACCCTGTCCCCCATCAAAAAAAAAATCTGCTGTGCCAAAGGAAATGTGCAAGTGACTGTGATGGGACCTTGTAATGACATTACAGGATTGTGTCTTGAATATTGTCATTGTACACTTACAGCACATACTGAGTGAGCCCCAAAAGGAGACTGATCCTGTCCAGCTATAAAGACAGGGTTTCATCCTTATTAATGCTTTTAAGTACTTCTCAGAGTATTTCTTATGTCACCAGCAATAGATTTCACATCTTGGTCATCTCATTCTGCAGTTTCACTCTGAGGAAATGTTCACTGCTATAATACCTTATTTTTTTTTTTTTAATTGTGATTTTGCCTATGTCAGGTTCCCATACCACATGTCCCAGGAGGAAATATAAAGATTTGGAAATAAAGACTAAAAAGATAAAAATGGCACCTTTTTTTTTTTTTTTTTTTTTTTTTTTTGAATGAGGATTGTAACAAGTATGTTATTGCTTGGCCCCAAAAGAACTCCTCTTCACAAGCAAACTAGCTTTGGCTAGTTAATATTTTATTGACATGAACTCTTTGATGCAACTAATAGTAGAATAGTAATAGTAGAAAACATTTGTAGATGTATATCAACTATAAAATACCTATTTTTGTCATTTGTGTACAAGTTAATCTCTGCAATGCAGTTGACAAGTGTTTCCAAGGAAATTTCTTATAAAGCAGAGTCATTTGGAGGAACAAGATGAGTACTGAAGTGAACAAACTGGAACCCTTGAAATCTTGCTTTTTGCCTGCTGACCAATGTCTGTTAGAAACAAGAAGCAACAAAAAATGAACCAAACCTTATTCTCCTATTTCTATGTGGTTTGTTATTGTACTCAATATTTTGAAGAATTTTTTTTGTTGTTAAAAATTAGATTGCAAATTGTTTCTTGCCATGTTGAAAGGAAATTACATAGTTTGTTCCCTGTGCCTGTTGTATAAGCTAATTTTTTAGGTGGTCTATAGCCAAATAAAATGAGCTTTTTATAATTATTTGCCCTTCACAGGTTCTGTTATGTTACAGTTTGTAAATGAAGGAAGGATGAGAGGCAAGGGGAGCTGTCTGCAAATCAGAACCTCAGGAGAAAATATTTTAAATCATGAAAGACTCAAGAGCAACTTGCTTGCTTAATAACATGCCATGAAGTATGAGAGAAATATTTGGCAACTGTGAGGGAAACAGAAGCTAGAAAATAATTTTTGGGTTGAGACATTGTTCACAAGAACAAAACAAATAACTCATCAAGATTTTAAATTACACTTGGAGAGATCAAAAAAAATGAAGTGCTCCAAAAAACTGGAGGCCAGTGCCTACAGAAATGGCTGTTAGCCAATTAATGGACTTGTGCTGACACAGGCATGCAATTTTCTTGTTTGAAGTGTTTAAAAGAGATCATTGTGTTTCTATATGGAAATGTCATTTATGTCTTGATTTATAAACAATACAGATTGTGTGTATTGGGACAGATGAGTGGCTTTTTATAACTATGTTTAATGTTATTATATTATTAGGTAACCAAAGTTCATGGAGTATTTATGTCCTTGTGCATGTATGCATATAAATATATGTATCTGTGTATATGTATATGCATACATCTATATGGTGTTGATGGACATTTCCTCATTGCATGTCATTTTGTTTTTTAAAAAATCAAAGTAATTGCTCATGTACCAACTACAAGACAAAAATCAAAATAGGGAATATCTTTAAGCTCTCCTGAAAATGAGTATTTGAAAGTCTCTTCGTAAGTTTTAGGTAGGCAGAGTGCTCTGGGATACAATATGTTCATAAAATTTGCTGTCACTATAAAACATTATAATTAATCATGAGAAAGAATGAAAGTAGAGGGAAATGTCTTTGATACATGTTGAAGGTAAACAAAGAAGGTTAGGAAATGTATTGTTAATCCAGGAAAGAAACAAATATATTCACCTACAAATCCTGCATTTAAATGAGATAATGTTATAAACAGATCTCTTTCATTCACGCTTTCCTTTTATATATATACATATATTCCCTATATAAATGCATGTATATGCCTATATGTATGAATAGATATGGACGTGTGTATGTAATCTAGCTTGCAATGTGAGATAGCTGAATACAGGAAGGATTCAGCATCATTTATGTTTTCATGCTGGCATCTTAAAAATTTGCTGTTTCTTTTTCCATTGCAGTGTTTTGCACATCAGGTAAAATTTCAGAAGAAATTAATGGAAGAGCTGCTTGTGACTAAAATGGAATCAGTATTTCACCTCCACATGACACGGTTTGCTTCCTTCCAGCTAGCATTAAATAGCAAGCAACAAATAAAGACACATTGCAGTGGAACCAACCACAATTGTTTCTTCAGTCTATGCACTTGACAAATACCCTAAAGGAAGATGTATAAGGATTCACTTATACTAAATTTAGTATAGGAAATCTTTAATAACTAGAACTGACTATAATTTCCTCCTTTAGACTGTTCTTTTTCTATGTTTCATAAATCCTTGTATTGATTAGCTTTACATGGAACATCGTACAGTCCTAAACACAAGAAATTAAGCTGAGTGGCAGGTGAATTTTAGTGCAGTTCTTCCAGCCAACACAGCAAAACAACAAAGCAAAAAATAAAACACACAAAGTATAAATCAAAATATATACAAAGGAATATTAATGCCAGTAAATCAGTCAATTGTTAAATTTCTGATTTTTTTTCTTGCTGAGTTTCCAGAACAAAAAACTTAATGGAGTCAAAAAGGACTTTGTATGTACTTGTGGCAAAAATTAATACTTGATTATAAGAATTTAATGCATATAATAAGATGTGCAAAAAAATTTTAGTAGAGAACATGAAAGAATGAAAAGTAAACTAAGAAAACTACTTAACTGACATCTGAGAGAGACAATTTCTGTGTGAATCCTCTCCATGGAGGTTTTTCTGGTGAGAAACATGGAATGGAATGGAATGGAATGGAATAGAACAGAACAGAACATTTAGAAGTGACCTACAACAATCATCTGGTCTAGACCATTATGTTCATTTCCTGTAAGTTCCTCCAGCTCAAGCCATGAACTTGATTATTTGTGCTGAGAAGTTTAATGCCTTAAATTGCACTGTCACAACCCCATTCACCCCCTAACCTGGCTTTTTGGCCGGGGAGGTCCGTGAAGTCTACATTTTATAAATTCTGAAAACATTTGTGCTTGGTTTTAGGTGTAAGAGTAGTGTCAAATCAATGAATTACTCCACTGGGGCCCTTTTTTTTAGCTGAAAATGTATGGAAATATTTTGCAAGAAACCAAATTATTTGAGAGAAGAGTCATTTTCTCTGCATTCTGAAAAATACTGATGTTAACATGTCCCAGGATGATCTTGAATAGTGCCATCATCAAGTTCTTTTAACTGCATTTTAACTAAATACAGTTTTAAGCAAAAATCATCAACACAATGAAAACAAACTGCTGTACAGACCACTGTAATTACAAAGGAATTTTTCAGAAGAAAGGTCTGTCTTATGCTCAGCGTTCCCGGAAGAAAAGGGATCAGCAGGATCCTGGAGCCATTTGCTCTTCTGATAGCAGCCTGATGACACTTTTCCTGCACACTGACCATTACTTCTCTCCTCATGCCCTTCTCCTTGCTCTTCTGGAGCCATGGGCATTCCTCTGGGCAGCTCTTGGGCTACCTAGATTGTTCCTCAAGGAGTCCCATCAAGCCTTTGGCAACCACAAGACCCCCTCTTTGTGTTCAGGAGGGTCATCAAAAACATTATCAGTTTCTGGCTCTGGAATTTACTGGGAGAAAATATGCTCTGTCTGGTTCTTCTCAGTATGAAAGCTTTTGTTGGCTAATTGGCAATGAAAATGGCTATAGAGTTGGGATAGATTAAAGTTATTTAAAGAACACTTTAAGATATTACAACAAGATCAAATAGCCCTCTTGTTTTTTGTGACAGACCATTCCATTCTAGCAGCTCAATTTCTCAGTCAAAATTAGTGCTATATTATCTGGGAAAAGGACAAAGTTTAGACAATTATATCTAGATTTTTTACCAGTTCACAGGTACAAAGGAGTCAACCTAAGTGATGAGAAAAATTACAGAAGCCTTTGCCCCTTGTGTGTTGTCTAATCCAGCAATTCATGTAGCCAAGGAACTGAACAGATTTTTCCTCAGTTTGATATTATGTTATATTTTTTCAACAAACTATAGTGTGCCACAGTGTCCTGATGGTAACTGCCTACTGAAATGCTGTTCTGTTTCTGTCTTTGCCATTTCAGGGCTTGAATGTGCAATGTGGTTAAAAACTGACTCAAAGTTTTGGCTTTGGGGAGATTAAATTCATTTTTGGCACAGAGCAGCTCTATGCTGAATAAGGAAAGAAAGAGCAAAAATGTATTTCAAGCTTTCAAATGAAATTTTTGTTGTTGAAAATTTTGAACTCGGCAAAAAGAGAAAACTTGATCAAGAATAACAGTGAATGTTGTTTTCAGATTTTTACTGCTCTAAGTCTGTCTATCTGCAAAAATGAAAATTAAAAAAAATGTGTTAATATATCTGGAAAAAAAAACAGATTCAAGTTGTTTCTCATCAGCAGAAATATTCATAATAATGGATGCTCTCAACAGGCAAAAAGAAAAAAGAGGTCCTTGTCTCCAAAAAGCCATCAGCCAAGAAAAATAAGTTGTATCTTAAAAGTTTTTCAAAATTTCTTGTATTATGAAAAATAATTACCTAACTACAGCTGTAGCACAATAAAATTGTGTTGGAATTTTGCAGTCAACTTTGCAGTATACAAATGGTTTTAAACCTAGGGCAAAAATGGATATGGTTTCTATAAGGTAAATTATTTTGTCCTTATGGACTTATTTTAGATACCAGAAAAAAACCTAAATAGTACAAATTGAAATACTATAAAAGATTCCCTTTATGTTTGAGAACATAGGTTGTATGATTTTTAATAGATAGCAAATGAAGCTATCTGCTGACTACATTGGTGCAAGTACATTAATTTTGCTTTGTGTGTGCTGAGGACTCTTTCTAGCAGCTCTAGGTAAACCTTCATGTAACCCAGAAAGAAGCAGAGGAAAGGTCTGAACACTTTATTAAATTTGTAAAGTCAGTCAGAAAAAGGCAAGGTAATGCTTAGGACCTGTGTTACGTCCTCCTCTCAGAGACATTAGCATTGCAGTTCAAACTGGGTCCAAATCAAGTCTGGGGGTAAAATAACATTAATGTTAAAGTAGGCAGAGTACCCAGTGCTTGTGTCAGCCTCATGTTTCCATGTTTCCTGCAAGAAAAGAATAACACTTGGGCTGGCCAAAACCTGAGTGTATGAACTGAAAATTTGTGACAATTTGTTAAGATTTTAATTTGTCAGAAGGACTTCAAACAGAATCAGAATTTTCATCATGGTGCTGTGTTTATTTCCCAGTTCTAGGAAACCTTAACTGGACTTACTGCATCATAAAATGCTGGGCATCACCCCTCTATCCATATCTTCTGGTACAGTCTTCAGTGAGATGAAAAGATACCATTATTTTTCCCTGGGATCCTTTCCTCCTGCAGGATGCAGTGTGGATAATCATTGTGTAATGAGCACCTCGCTATTTATCTATCTGGCACCTCCTCATTGTTTTTCTTGGCTTTGTGCCTTATTTACCACTCGCTTCAAAACCTCTGCTCTGAAGATAAAACTATTAATTTCCTTGAGGCTTTTTATTTTACAATCTGAATGCTTCTCAGATATACATTAAATTTGTTTTCATTATATCCTTGGCGTGTGAGTGGTATGATTATTATTCATATTGCCTAGGTAGAGAACTGGGGTACAGGGAGATGAAGGTCTGTTTTTTCCATTGACACTGTGTTTCCAGCTAGCAGTGTTTAGGATCTACGTTTGGGGGCTTTTTCACCCCCCCAGAGATGTTAGCATTGCGCTGTACAATGCTTTACACAGTCAAAATACAGCTCCTGTAATTGATTTTGGTTGCAGGTGTGAATGCTCCAAAGCTCTGTAAATCAAATCCCAAAGTCTAAACTGAGGTACCCAGAAAGCATAAAATTAAGGTGGTGTTTCCCAGCTTTACAAATCTCCTTCACGTCTCTCTGGAAGTATTGTTTTTCACAGCAGCTTGGGTCTCCCTTAAAGGAGAGATCTGTTCAAAGTTTAGTTTAAGTGACTTGACCAGCACCTTGATAGAATTAGGTTTCCTGGTCAACATTTTTTGCCATAATACATGCTTTACCCTTTCTTTTCCTGCTGTCTCTTCTTCAGCCTACACATCAACCAAAACAGGATGTCTATGGAGAGCAACCACCTTCATCACTTAACTCTGATTCATCCCTTCTGCAGGCGCATCCCATACCACCAATGATACTGGGGAAAAAAATAATGGCAATCAGATAATTAAAGACTGTATCATAATGCACATACAAGGGGGTGTGCATGAAAGCAATGAGGTTACACAGGCAGCACGGATTCTGGCATTTCTTACCTTTTGAGTGATTCAGTTTGTAACCTTGATAATTTCATCTGATCAGCACATTTTTGGAAAATGCTGTTCTGATGAAAGTGAAAACAGACGTGAAGATTTTAACCAACAGACTGCTGCTGAACAGACTGCCTGGGCCCTGCTAATTCACTCACCTGGGTACAAGGTAGGCTTGGGACTCTAGCACAGGTCTCAGAGGTCCTGGTTCCAAGCTTGGCTCCTCAGGCATGTAACAGCACCCCCAAAGTTATGAGATATAACTGGGAAGGAGGGAGAAGGCAGAGTTCTACATGGTTCTGGAAAGCTTATGTGTACTTGCCTAATTTCCCACGCTATCCTGCTGCTTTTTTGTTTTGCTGCTTCAGAGTATGCTGAATTCTGCATCCCTTTCAGCCAACCATTGCTTGGTATTTTGCAATGGCGTTAGGAGGGCTGGAAAGTGACCCACCACTCAGCCCTTTGCTTTGGGAGCTGAAGGACTGACACTGTCCGTGGCCTGGGTCACTAGTCATAGTGGCAGTAGGTTTCACAGATACATACCTACAAAGCATAGAGGAGCAACGACATTCAGAAAATCCAATTTACGTTTCAACCTTAGAAGAGGATAAGCTCTTATGGCCTCAGCCTCTCCTCAACCTCAAGGGCTTTTCCTGTTCCCCTCTCATCATGTTTTGCTCCTCATCTCTTTTCCCAGACCCAAATCCTAGTTTGACTAGCCCTGGTTGCCACTCTCCAAGTGTCTCATTCCTGTCCTAATCTCACAAGCCTTCACCTCATATTTCCTGCCTTTTCTCAGTCTTTTTCTTTCTTCCTGTGCTTTTGTAGAGTAGAATGACTATCCCTCCTACAACTACAATTCCAGCATCAGTTTCTTTCTCACTTTGCTGTCCCCATCTTCTGTCATCAACAAAATGGTTTGAAACCCAGTGTGGTCTGCATTCTAAATAAAGAGGAAGCTTGGGAGGGGCTCCCAGACTGGCCCTTGTCCCTCTGTGGAACTCCCTCCCCTCAAAAAAACTGCTCCACACCCAGTCAGGGGTGGAAGTCCTGTCACCCCAGCTACTAATCCTAGTGAATATTTCACATGTGTGATTTCTTTTTTTGTTGTTTTTCAAGATTTATGTCTTAGCAAATTTGGGTTTGAACTCCCAAGCACTGGAAAAGGCACATCCTTTTTTCAAAGACTGCTGTCCTTGTCTTTAAGAGAAATACAGTGCCAAAGAAAAATTATCTGTGTTTAGCATATGATTAAACTTAGCGTGAATAATTAAAGAAACCCATGCAAGTGAGTAATGAGAGAGCAACCTACAGCTCAGATGAAATACTCTGATGTGCGAAAAATAGAGTCAGGTGGGAGTGTGAGAAAACCCTGTGTTGACTACGAGTAGGAGCTGTGGATCTGCTATTATCTGTGGCAGTCAGTAATTCCAAATGAAAACTGAGAAAACTTCCCCTTGCTGAAAACAACTGTTCCCAGCACCACCACACATAAATCCTGACATCCTCTCTTTCTCAGAAGCTTTTAAAAAATGTTTTCCGCCAAACTTCCCATAGTAGTAGAGCTATTACCCATGCCAGGCTACTTACTGCTGTAAAAGATTCATGAGGGATTTTTTACAGCAGGCCTTGTGACTCTGAAAAATCCACCCAACTCTTCTATACTTCATTATTGAGGGATATGCATTCACTTCACACCAGCCCTAGCACTAATCATAAATAAAGTGCAACTAGCACTGTGAGGAAGTACACAAAGTTACATTTCAAAATGCTATGCGTAATAGTATCAAAGATAGGATAAAATGAGATACTAAGTGTGTGCAGCTTTAATAAACTTAAAACCCAATTAATGTATAATCTACTTAACATTCATTTTTGCTATTGCATATTAAGTTGTTTTTCTACTCTCATTCTCCTTTTAAAGGTTTCACAGACATCCCACATTTTCATATCTGATATAAAGTTTATCTCTACTGCTAATAAAATAACAATTTTTTTATTATTATTATTTATTGCTTTAAATACTTCCATGCCATGGATGTCTTCCAATAAAATGCTTTTATAATGTCTCTCCTGCCTTGGTAATTCCACTGGAAATTACAAACCGTAAGGTTTCTTCACCTCTCCCCCTAATGCTTTGAAATAACTGGGTTTAGTGTAAAGCTCTTCCTTCTGGATCTGGGTGTTTTCTCCATCTCACACTTTGCATTCCCATCTTCCTAGCTGCCAGCATTTCTAAGCTTCTATATACGTGATAGTTTTATACAACTAAGCTAAACAGCATCGGTGGCCTTCTACCTTCTTATGTTCATCCCTGTCATCGTGTACACCATTCACAGCTTCAAAGGTTTCCCCAGGGGTCCTAGCACAGTAGAAAATCCTGATTATAAGTGACATTTGAGTGGATTTTTAGAATTAGTGTATTAACAATTATACCCAACCTTAGGCTCTTTATTAACAGTATCAAGACTGAACTCTAGTGCAGAATTCAATGCAGCTGTGTCATCTTTTCATGAAAGCAGTTTCCAGTGTATGCACTGATCTTAACAGTGATTTAAGGATGGGCAAAGAGGTTGGTACAATCCTTTTGCTAAATAAAATGGGGATTTTTGGCTTTTTTGAAGAGTGAAACATGCTTGGAGTCAGTGAGGCTTGCATCATTTGGGATAAACTCCTGTATTTGCCTTACACATTTCCATTTGCAATATTGAGGGCAGCCTTGGAAATATTATACAGATTTTGTCTATAGGGCATCCTCTGAAATAAGTCTTTGAAAATCACCTAGAAATCAACTGGCAGCCCTAAAAACATTCACAAAATCATCTCTGTATATGCTTATATCATGTAAAACAGTAGAATATAATGGTTATAGGAGAGACAGCAGTTGTCTGAACGATGAAGCTCATCGCTTCATCAGTATAGATGTAACTCCATGGAAAATATAATTACCAGTGTTTTAGCAATAGACTGAGAGGCTTTCATCTGCTGTGACGTCTCAGCAATTTTCCTCACCAGCCCAACCAAGGAAGGTTAATACTCAAGTCTACCAGGCCATGTGAGTATCTGTGAACCTCAATATTTTGGTGCCAGAAGATTCTTGTTTGCTTGTTTGTATGCCTGCATGCCAATTAGTTACAGTCAAGAGAGTCTTTTTGTGGACTTGGATTAGAAGCTTTAACTGTGTTCTAAACATAAAATGGACTTTGCTACCTGCTTCTGACAGTGTTTTATTAGTGCTCCTGCTGCTGTATGTAACAGAGAACAAATTTAAGAGTAATGTGCCTATTGAAAACTTCTATGACTACAGATGACAGTTGAGGTGATTTCAGCCATTGATTAAACTGTAAAAAAAAAAAAAAAGTAATAACTAGGTTAACATTTTCTTTCTGCATAAGAAACACATTTGTTTTAAGGGCCTGCAGAAGAAAAAATTAGATAAGTCAAGTGCCAGGACAAGGTGATTACTTAACATCTGTGACCAAGGAAAAGGCTCAAGGAGAAAAATCATCCAACATCTGCACTGTCGGTAAAATACTTGTAAAAAACACAAGTGAAGTGTGATTAATCACCATGGATGTATGATTGAGTCAATTGACTGTTACTTTTTCATGATGATTAATCAGCTACAAAAATTATAATTGTCCCACTTGTAGTGGCTGCATGCTGTGCCTGATGACATCATTTGGGCTACAGATACTCAATGAGTGGTTTTCAAAAGAATATGCAGATGAACCAGGAAGGGTGGGTGAGGTTAAAACTACATTTGGAAGATCATCTCTGGCTTTGGTAACCCAGACTTGAAATTGTTTTATCAGCTCACTGAATGGACAAATGCTCTGTTATCTGATGAATATTATCATCAGATTAAGCTAAAATCAGAGGGATGACTTTTGTCATTTAACATTATTAAGTAATATTTACATTAGGGAAGCATTTAGAGTCAGAGAACAGAACTAAAATTATTTTCATTGCATTAGATAAATGAATGGTATACCCTCAGAATACTGTCTGTACTGTGTCTCAGAAAATAAAGAGCTTCCAAAATGGCAATAAAATGCTCAGATGAATAAATGTAGATTAAAAAAAAAAGAAAAAAGGACTGAAATTTCTTGCTTTATAGCATGGCTAAATAGCAGAAAATGGTAAGAGTGTTAAAGATAACAAATGTATAGTGGGAAAAAAGGAGGCTATCTATTTACTCTTTCTAAGAATCAAAAGTATGGGGTTAACAAAAAGGAACGAAAATTCAAACACGACAAAAGAGAGATAAAAAAACCCAAACCAACCCCATTGAATTAATTAATTGCAACTGGATTTCTGCAACTATTTTTAAACTATGTGATCTGAGAGCCCATGTCACTTTGTGAGTTGGACATTCTCCACCTCCCCCCATCTCTACCCAGGACTTGGTTCCCAGGAGAAAGAAACTTGGCCACATCGCCCAAAAGCGAACTGCAGCCTGTCTGGGTCAGCCCTCAACCTGGATAATGATCAGTGAAGTGGGACTGTGCTGTGCAATCCAGACATAGCCTTGAGATCAAGAATGTAATACAAATATTATAAGGATAGTGACAGCTCCTGTAATTACAACAAACCCCCTGTACTTTTTAAAGCATATATGCAGTCATGCTTTAGGGCATAAACCAGCCGCTTACTACAGGTTTAAGAAGCAACTCCCTTTACAGGCAGGTGTTTCTACAGTTTTGTTTTTTTTTTCTGACAAGATTTCTCGCACCTTCCTCTAAAGCAGTCAGGATTTGGCATCTGTCAGAGACAGGGGACCAGGCGAGATGGATCACTGATCTAATCCGGTGTGGCAGCTCCTATGTTCCTACGAAGAGCGTGCAAGCTTCAGAGCAGATATTGGTTTTGCATGTAAGCCTGAAAATGTCATCAGACTGTTGAGTGGGTAAAGTGCAGCATTTTATAAACATACAACCCTCAAGGCTCCTAGGGAAAGATTGTTACTTGGGGATCCTGGATAATCTGAAAGAGATGATGTACTAAGATCTGACACAATAACCCAAATGATGAATTATTCCAGGCAATTTTGCCCCATCAAGCTAAATTCAAATATACTAATGGACTGTGCAAAGGACTCTGCACTGCAAAAACCTCAACCCCTGTTCACTCACTGTTACTTTAAATGTCTTTGTGCCTACAAAGAAATAGTTACTTGTGGAGTACACGATCCTGCTTTAAACCTTAAGTTCAAAGTCTTATTTAGGAAGAGAGATTTTTTAATGGAAAAATTCTTTAAAATCCTCAGAGATAACATCCTTGGAGGAATACCATCTTTTGCGCTCATTGAAAATAGATTTCAGACTTCTTTCCAGTCTGTTCTGAGCAGGCAATACCTTTCTAAGCTGTACGTAAAACCTCACTAATGATCTGTAATGAAGTGCTTCTTTTTTGCACATCCAGCATTTTTGCTCAAAAGTTCAAGAAAATAGCACATTTTTGCCAGAAACATTACCCTTTTAGCACACTGGCTTTGCTTTTGAACTATAGCACTAAGAACAAAACTACAAAATATAATGTCATATCTCCTCCTTAGGTTGTCAGTATGTCTTACGACATGGATCCTAGAGTTTGGCTCTGTTTTATTCCTCAAATGTTTATGAGAGCAAATTTTCTAACAGCCACAAAAAAAGGAGATTTTATTTACAGTGCTATATTTACAGGAGATAGTGTTGGTAACTTCTTGTGTTTAGATAAGAAAGGGAAACATGGGAGCTCTAGTCTCGAGTTTTTCCTGGGTACCTACTAATTGTTAATTATTAGAGACTAACTAAGTCACTGAAGTGAGTCGTTTGGCTGGTGTCTCAAATGCTGTCATTTACTACTACACAAATCAGCCTAGTGATAGAGTGTCTTTAAATTAGGTTACAACCATGCAGTTATTGGACAGGGAGTAATTGATAAAACCATTAGTAACACTTGTAGAGATAACAGCTAGCAAAATCATGCAACCATAATTATTCCTAATGGATACATGCTATAAATTGTGGCAAGGAAAAAAATCTTGCATTATCTTTCAATCAAATTTGACAGTCCTGGTAGATTACTGTAGACTAAATGTTCATGTATGAAAAAAAAAATGACCTATCAGAATATCTTTGCTTTTTTCCCCCCATCTCCTTTCCCATTAAATTATGTGGAGGGGTTTTTTGTTGTTGTTGGCTTTAGTTTTTTTTTTTTTCTTTTTTTTTTTTCTTTTTGTAATTTCTTACTGGAGTGGCTTTCAAGCTAAAGAAAATGTAGTCCTTCTTATTAGTTGCCTTTACCACTGTGTTTTATATTTTCACAAGACACAAGACACGTCAAGACTTTTTGTAATGTGACAACATGAAAAGAATTACCAGTTTGAATAAATGATTCCAGGTTGCATTACATTTTTCCAACAGCAAAATGTATTCTTTAATAATACATAAAGTTTTATCTGTATTCTGGTGTTAACATTTGTTTCACTGAACAAAGGCTCCTATTCTCAGTGTCCTTCCCCGCCCCCTTCCGACTTTTCTCCCATCAAAAAATCACTGGTTGTTTCAGTGAATTTTTCCATCTTCCTCTGTGAGTGACAAGGACCAGAAGCTGCCTCTATTGACTAAAAGATCAGACTTATAGATCAGACTTATAGCTTGATTATATCTTTCCCTCCTTCCCCATGTGCAAGTTGACATGTGCAAGCACAAGCATGAAGGGTTTAAAAGGAAATAGGTGAATTGGCAAAAAATGAAAGAGCTAATTACATATGGAAAATGATCATATAATAATGACAACTTCTCAGAAGAAAGGTGCATAAACTACTGGAATTCTGCAACACTTAAATATACTTTGCTCCTGTAGCTATTATGGTGAACTTCAATAGTCACAAATAATTTGTACAATAATTCTTTTATCCCAGGGTACCGTGTATACTTTAATTTTCACATTTGTGTGTATATTGTCACTCCCTTAAAGAGAAAAGCAACTGAGGAACATAGCATAGCTTAGGAGTGTTCAGAGACTTCAGCTCCCAGGTCCCTGGTTCAGTATCACCCACCCATCTTTCAGGCTGATGGAAAAATGTCTGCTTAAGACAAAAACTACTGCAACTGGCATACACCAATGCTCTTTTGGCATCCAAGGGAGAGGGGCTGTCAGTGCTCCGTGCCCAGGAGAGGCTAACATTTGAGAAGAAGTCTTGAATGATGGATCTGACCACTGATGCTGGTCACTCTGTGTTCTTCTGCAAGATAGCAAAGGAATCCAAGCCTCTGGTGTGTTATTCAACACCGTGTTGCAGAGGCAACTCCATAAAATATATGAAGGATTTTGTTTCCCACCGTGCAGTATGCTTAAAATCCAAAAAAGGGAAAGACCTGAAAAAATAGTGTTTTTCTAGGCCAGCCACACTATGTGACTTTCCTCAATTTGTAAACACTCGCACTGTGCATCCTGTGCTGAACCTGTTCCCTTCCACCTTCTCCCACCTCCGCAGTCCTTGTGGGGAGTTTCTCTCCTCCATCATGTTCCTACACTCCAAGGCACAAAAGTGCAACACTGGCAGAGCATCACACATCACAAATGGTACATTTGCTATCTATAGCTTTGTAGAAATGGAGGAACTTCTGGGGTTAAACTTCCACATTCCTCACTGTGAGAAAACTACTCTGGCCCATTATTTTTTTTCCCCCCTGGAAAAGCAGAGATATAAAACGCAGTTAAGCCTGAACCCCGCATCTTGCTGCAATGTAAGGAATTGTGGATATCGGGTGGATTTTGTTTTCCTTCCCTTTTTCTCTAACACATGGGTCACACTGTACCTATCATTTCTGCATTACCCAGACTTGGATTAGCCTAGCAATATTTCTTGGCAACTCCAGAAGTCACACTAAAATGAGTCATCAACATCTTAACAGCATGCCAAAATGATTCCATTACTTCTACAAACAAGCACCCCAACTTCCTATTGATTTGCTGCATGCAGATTTAATGAAGATAAGTCAGCATTTATTTGGCAATGACAGCAAGAAGGAGCAAACGTTTGGCCATTCTAGAAATCTCAGGTGTTGTCTCTGCGTGGGAGCAGGGCAAAATTATTTTATCAGTCCTAAGTGAGGATTTAGTAATCACCTTACTCTGCTGCAAGTAGGGCAGAATCAAGGGTTCTGGCTTCGTTTTCCAGTGTGGGTGCTGCTCTGCTACAGTCAGGTGGTGACATGCTTTAGTGTTGCAAAAACCTATTGTGTCCAACTCCCTGTCTTGACAATCTAAATGGATTGGTTTTATGACTGAAGCAAGGACATCCCCTTATGTATTATATGCATCAAATTTCAAGCAGGTAAATGCTGTCCTCATCTTCAATAACCACATCCACTTGATTTTTTTTTCTGAATGATTTGTTGAATGTGCATACAGACCCATACATAAAATGCTGCTTATTACAATACAAAATTGGAATCCAGCCTAGACTTATGTGCATTTTTATGATACCACACCAAACTATAAAAATTCCATTCAGAAATCAGGTTAAACATACAAAAATGTTTCAGTAAAAATCACAACTGAGGTTTTTATACTGCTTTTAATGGATTGTTAAATGCTTATAAACCAGCTTTGAGTATTACAAATTAACTCAGTGAAAATTAGTTCAGGTGAAACCCTTTGATTTTCTCATTGTCCTCTAAATTAAAAATTAACCACCCTGGCACCTACACTATGCTAGAGCTGTATGAGCTTTTAATATATCCAGCCTCATACAAACCTCATACTTCCCTCGAGAAAGTTGAGTTTCTAAAGATTTAATTCAAGTTCCAAGGTCAAACTGAATAGATCTGAATTTCTCCTTAAAATGGGAGTTTCATTCCAATGAGGACTCGACTTCAATTTACTGCTTCTTCCTAAGTTGTGACAATATGGCACATAACATCACATGCAGATAGCAAATCAAATGCACTGACAGCACAATGCCAAAAAGGGTGCCCAAGAGCATACTGTGAAGGCTAGTTGTAAGACGGGATTCCTTTTTTTTTTTTTAAAAACCAGTTTTAAAAGACTTTTCCAGATCACACAGTTGCAAGTTGTAAACAAATCCAACATATTTCTTGTGACTTTCAGTGGGAGAAATGAGAAACAAAATCTCTCACCCATTTTGAAGGCAACAAAACTATATGACAATATTTTCTTTTTTGAACACTTAATCTCTTTTTAAAGTTCATTTTCATGTAAATAACTCTCTCTTCATATTTAGTTTAAACGATGAAGAAAATAACTACGCATTTTGGGGGACAGATTTTGGCCTTAACTCCGTCTGCTTCACCGAGTAGGTCCGGATTGAGAAGTGGAGTATTTTGCTTTTGCATAGAGAAATTGTGGTGATGGGGTTGCATGACTGGCTCTGTGCTGTGCCTTCCCTGGCATGAGCAGGGTGATGTGAAAGAAAGGCTACCAGACTGGTTACCAACTGTCCCAAGTCTGCCTGGAGTAACTTGCTGATATTCAGGATTCATCTAAATTAGGGAGTGGATTGGAGGTTCACCATGGATGAGTGAAGGCTCCTGAGACTTTTTGCCCCTTCTCAGACCTCGGCCCACAGCATAACTGCATCTCAGGATTAGGACTACGAGCCTACATCATGCAGCACAGCGCTCTGCCATGGGTCTTATGGCAGGTCTCAGCAAGCTGGTATGTCTATGAAGCACAGCAAAACTCTTCAAAGAAACCAGCTGAGCTCCAGGAAACAGTCAAAGTTCTTAGTGAGTCATTCAATCTGTACTAATGAAGTGCATATCTCAGCTGAGGTTACCATGCTGCCAGCTCTGGAGATGTTTTGCTCAGAGCCAGATCAGATACCTTTCCAAGCTACTGTGTTTCAAAATTACACCTATTGGGGAAATTCATTGTGCTTTTTGTAGCACACCAGAGAATTAAGTAAGGATAATTACCCTGTTTGACAGATGAGAAAATGAGGAGTCAGCTGTAACTAAATCAGGTCTTCTTTTCATTGAAGTCAGTGGTAAAGCTTCTGTGATTTAATGTGTCCCATCTCATCACAATCACCTGCCAAAGTCATCCAGAAGATCTGGGGCCAACCCAATGTAAAAATTCCCATCTCCCAGCTCGTTGTCTTCCTTCCTCATCTTTCTATTCCATAAATTCCTTTCCATTAACTATTTCTTAGGTACATGACCCTGCCAGAGAGTGAGATCTTCCCTTAGAGCTGTTGGGCACCAACACCCTGGATATTTGCTTGCATCAATGTAATAGGAAGCCATAAGCAGCACTGTAGCTTAGAACTTCCAGGCAATGGAATTTTCACATTCTAGTCCTTAGATAGTCTCTGAGGGCATGTACAAACTTCAGGTATGACATTTTTTTTTCCAGTAGGGCCGTCAGGTAAAAAAAAATAGATAAAAGTATCCGAGGCACATGTCCACGATTACAGCACACGAAAGAAAGAAGACTTCCCTTGAGTTACCTGCTATTTGATATTTTCTCCACAGCCAAGTTGCTGTCCTTGGATAATTTCCATGCTCTTTCTGAATCTTTCCTACACTATGGAAATTAAGCAGTCCTCTGCTGGTTAGATATTGAAATGGAAATAGCACTCTGTAATAAGCCCTCTAATTTATTACAGTATTTTCACAAATTATGTTCTGCATAAACTATTTGCTATAAAATCTAAGAATGTGCCTGTAGCACTACTTTACTGGGGGACTTGGATCTGAATTGGAAATAGCATGGGAAGAATGTGAAGGTGCGTAACTACAAGTCTAAGAACCACAAATTAAAAATCGGTAGTTTTCTATAAAAATAAAGCACATTAAGAAAGGCAATTCCAAATATAGAGGATAAATAGTAATGAATAACATTAAAGTTAAATTTAAAAAATTTAGCTCCATCCACTAAATGGGTATTTACATGATTATAGGAACTCATGTTATTATAAAAAAATATATATATAAAAAAAAGTAAATGCCAAGCTCTGGTCTCAGAAATATAAAGCACATTTAAAGGCAAATAGACTATAAGTAATGCAGCTGACTTTGACAAGAACCTTCAAAAAGTGATTCCAAAGACATGTTATCTGGGAGAGTTAGCCAGGGCAACAGAATATATATGTTTAAGAAAGGTAGAGACAACATTCAAGCTGCACAATGTTACCTTTGACATATATTATAGATGTGATGTTGCTGTTCTTGGAAAGGTGGCAAGGTTGAAAGTATAAGTTCCGAGGACAAGCTGAACATCTAAATCTACGAAGTCTAGAAAGAAAAATCATTTAAGAGGTGATTTAATTGAAGTATTTAAAATTTTAAATGGAACAGATAATGTCAACATGAGTTGCTATTTTCAGACCAGCACAAGAAGGTAGGACAAGAGGAACATAAATGGAAATTAAAGGAGAACAAATTCTGAACAGACATAAGAACTCAACCCTGATGAGAATAATAAACGTGAAAAATTGGTGTGGCTAGTGAGGATTTGAGGCAAAAAGACTGGTGTACTTCTGATGGGATGTGCGGTGGCTGTTCTGCAGGCAAGTAGTAGAGTGATTAAAACCATTATGCTTCTCTTATTAACTTTCCATCTTATTAAAATTAAATCCAACTTAAACATAGTCCTAGAGTTCGAAAGTCTTTTATTGCTCTTATTTATGTAAAGTTAATTTTTAGGGCTTAGTTCTGTGAGATCCCAAGCTCACCCTAAATGTACAAGCAACCTTCGTGCAGAGAGTGGTATGGAAGATATTATTCTTTTCATTCGGTTCTTTAAATTCTATCCTGAATCTTTGTTAAGCCTTTCCTAGGAAGGAATTTTTATCATGTAGGACCAAATTAAACAAAATTAAATGTAGAACTATACCATAAATAGCAACTGATTTTTTAGGACAGAAGGGCTTTTTCTCTTCAGTGACTATAAAAGTGAACACATACCCTACACATTTTTTTTAAAAGCAGCTATTAGAGAATTCTCTGATTGATAAGAAAAGTTAAGATTGCAAGGGAATTTTGTATATATGTTCATCTGTTGCTGGAAAAAAAAATCTCTAAGAAAACCATAATAGTCTCAATCAGAATAAAATATGTCCCATCACATAAAACATGATAATAAATCTGATAATCAAGGAATGTATGTATGTATAGTCCTTGACACAAGATTATATATGAAAATATAAAAAATATTTGGTGATACATTCTATAAAATTTATATTTATCCTAAAATTTTAAATCTATGCTGTTAAAATAATGCACTAAAATATTAGCGAGATTTCTGGGATTTCCACTGAGATGAGCAGTGAAAGACAGAAGAGCGAAAAACTATAACTTTTAGACCAAAAAAGTAAAGAAACTCAGTACTTTTGAGGTTACCTAGAGAAATTAGTTTTTCAAAGTTTAGACAAGATAAATATAAGCAGCTGGATAAAGTCTAATGCATAAAGATGGACTGGGTTAGAGGCAACATTGCTCTAATTTTGAAAAGACATGGTTAAAAAATGAAAAATAACCAAACCTATTCACCCCACCCTTGAAGGGAAATTAGAGTTATCAGTGTAGAAAAATCAGAGTGAGGAATCTGAAGTACTGCTCAAAGAAATTCTAGTAAAACTGAACTGTAGCATTTATTCTTAAAGGTGATTTCCACCCCCTTATTTTATTATAATACGTTCAGTGAGTTTCTGGCAATACACTAGAATTTGAATAATTAATTATTGGAGTGAATACCATCTTCCTCCCTGTACACAGATAAGTCAAGCAGTTTTTCTGGAAGTTATACGTAAAGCTTACTTTGTCAGGGTCTCCAGCAAACCCCTCGGTGGCTGGAATTGCCAGAAAGAGGTTGTAAGCTGCTATTATAAATATCCACCCATCAAAATTCCCAAATAAGTAGCTTCAGTATAATGATTTCAGAGGTGAGAATACTGACCCATCTTTTTGGACAGATGACTTCACAGAACTCCTGTAAAAAAAGAAATCCCACAGTAACTAAACAGGCACTGTACATCAAGGGCAGTCATTATTAATTTTAAACTTGTTTAGGTATGGTAATGTATATTGAGGGCACCAAAACAGCCTTAAGTATGCCTTTTGATAATACTATACAATAATCAGAAAGTCAAGCTTAATGGAAGCAATTTCATGCTTGTAGCTTCAGATTAAAGTATTTTCTGTGTCCCTCTCTGTTCCCAAACCTGGAGTCTCCTGTGAGATGTCACTGCATGGCAGTGCTAAAGCTGTTTTTTAATTTGCTCCTTCCATGTATGCATCTCCACAGCTGGACATTGAGTGTTTAATTCTTCTCATTTATTTCATAGATTTATAATATTTGCACTGGAGTGATGTAAAATGAAATGTCACCTAGCTTGCACACGTGCACACACTCAATTTTATCTCCCTTTTGTAACTGGAGATTGTTCCAGACCCCATTGCCCAAAATTGACAATGACTTAAGGAAGGAGGGCAGTAATCTAGGGTATCTGCAGGCAAACCAGCAAAAGTCAAGGCAGTCACACAAGAGCAGGAGGAACCCTTACAATCCCCACAGTGTGGCCGTAGGGGTCCAGCTCGTGCCCTCCCCCCTCAGAATGAGCCACATCATTATTTTTTTGATATTTCACAGCCAGTACTGGAGCTGCACGGAGCTGGAATGTAATAGTGCAGTAACAGTTTAGACGAGGCCTTGTATTGCTCATAGTAATTAACAGATTTACTTGTAAATTCTCAATAAATTAATTCAGTACTTAGGGAGTAAGTGCTATAATATTAGGAAAGATATGATGTATTTTTTTCCCTTTTAATTCATAACCAAGAGGTTGAAGTAATAGCTCTAAGGGTTTTTTTTTTCTTTAGCTAAGTCAGTAATTCTAGTTCAAGTAGAGGGTATTAATTAAAAAGACTGAACTTTCTGTTTGCCCTCCCTAACCAACATTTATGCTTTCTCCAAATAGCACAAAGCAACTGGTTGATAAGGGAATGTTTCAGTCATTTTCAATTAGCTCTAAAGTATTTTTTTACAGTAGTCTGGTTTCTGGTTAACTGACCAACAGAACAATGATGGCTATTTTATACTGCAGAGACACTGCTGACAGGGGGTATAATGAGAGAAACTGTCTCAGATTTTCTTATTAAAAAGTGTAGCCAAAGCCCCGTTAGCCCCGTTAAATGGGTAATAGCATATTACTCTACTGGTGGAGGCCTTTAGGAGATTACAAAGTTGGTTAATTAGTGGGATCTGAACTGTTACTTCTAATGCTGTCCCAGCTCTGCAGTTTTCCTACAGTTTCTAATTATTTGCCTCTGAATAAGAATACAGGACTAGATTTCCCAACCTGATTATTTAATAAAATCTGAATGGATAATCAAGCATTACTTATTTCAATCAAAATACAGTCAAATTGAACTTAACCACAGATGTATGAATACGGCAGATTTGGTATTGATATTGATTTTCCAGTAAATCATCTTAAGTTCAAATGATCAAAAATCAAGACAGGTCAACATCAAAGAAACAGGAATATTGGCATGAAAGCAAGCTCTCTTGATTGGTACAAATTAAAAGATCATTTATTAGTGATTATGCTGTATAATACTGCCAGTGCCAAATGAATGCAATTAAGATGAAATGGGCCCCTGCAGCTACAGGGGTTAATAAAGACTGAATTCCTAATGATTTTTCCATTAATTATGAAGATGTCCACAAAACAGCTTTAACAAAGCTGTGGCCACCTCAGACAAATCTTTGTAATCTGTACAAAATGCCTCCCTTAATTGACGTGTTGTTGGGATAATGTAAAGATTTAACAGCTCCGAAATCATTACATGCCAAATAAGGGTACTCTGCGAAGAATGCAAAACTTGGGGTGTGGAAGAAGTGCAAGGGCTATAAATGTTTTGAATGGCTTGAAAAAACCCATGTTGTTTCAAGTCTAAAGCCACTTACACCCTTATTAGAAACACTGCTGCATTTTTTCTGAAACCAAGAAGCTGTTACTTTGTGCTTTTCAGAGGTTAAGGGAGGCAAGGAGCATGAAATGGGAGAAAAAACTGGAAGACTGGACAAAGCGCTCCCTTCCTAACACTGCCACAGGATGAGAGCAGTTGCTTCTATAGACACTTCTGAGTACAAATTTGGCCCTAAAACCTTGGAAATAATGAAGGAAAAATACCTTACCTTGGAAAGTTGCTGGCCCAGACAGCGGTTTCCCAGGACTCTTACTCTGGGGTCTCCCAGCCCTGGCATGTGCCTGGCTGGCCATTTCCAGAGCAAAAGAAGAGTCTAACCTTTCTATGGGAAGGGTAAAGCCAGATGGTGCCTTTCATTCCTTTTTTTGATATTGTTATCAATGTAGATCCTTCTCTGATTGTTGTTGAGAGCAGGCTTGCCAGGCTTTTGGCTGTTTCTTGCTTATTCCTGGAATTTCCTCAGGTTTTTTAACTAGTTCTTTTTCATCAGTATCATCATTACCTCTCATCTGTCAGTTAACAGCAAAAAAACCCCAAAAGATATAAAAATGAGGAGATTGCTTGGATGCTCGATTAGGCACCTGTTGCCTCTCAGCATTAAGCTAATTTCCCTGCTAATTATACATGTTTCTCATACCCTCTGTCTCTCAGTTTTTTGTCTTCAGGATGACATCAATTTTGATGTGGATTTCAAAGCAATTTGAACTGCACGAAGGGAACACCAGACTATTTGCAGGTAGGTGTATTTTCAGAGAAAAGGTGGTTTTCCTGCCAGGTTAACTTTAGACATTCCTTTAGACATATAGAAATGCAAGTCACTGGAAAGCTGGCTAGTTGTGCAGACATCATCAAACTGGATGCTTTACATCAAAGGTGAAGACATGGTCATGTCTGCTCCAAAAAAAAAAAAATCCTGTCATTGCAATGTGCAGGATCACATTATGGAAGCAATAACCTAAAATAGGACATTGGGAAAGTGAAATCAGCCCAGGGAAAGTAGATGAAGGAAATTATTGGAGGAAGCCAGCTGAGTCAGTATGTACAGGGATAAAATAAAATCCTTCAAAATTCTTTGCACTGCTGTCTAATTAGGAAATTAAACCAAATATTTCATGCGTAGCCTTATAAAAAGAGAGCAGATAAAGAAGATGCAGCATTGTTAATTGATCAGGATGCAGTCAGGATTAAAAATAATCCAGGTAGGGCCACAAAATTAAACAGAAGTTTCAGTTTCCAATAAGGACAACATCAACTACAGAGAGGAGGAAGAAATGCTAAATGGTTAATAGGAGTAAGAGTTCCACATCAGGAAAGAAAAATTCAGTCTTAATGCATTTTGTGATAAAGATTTTCACTCTAAATTTTTAACCGAGCACAAAAGTGAAATTGTTTGCTTAAATTTCCTTGGTGGGAGAGAAATCACAAATATGCAGAAAATTTTTAAAGGTGTCAGGGGACACTTGAGAAAACAGACTGTCTGATTCCAAGACAGTAAATTGTTTCAAGTCATAGCAAAGAGGAGACAGTGTGGATATGACTATGAAGAACAGTCAATACCAATATTTTAGTTGGAAGTCAATGCTACTAGATTTCTCCAAAGAAATCAACACATATATGGATTAGTCTGGATTTATCAAAATGGCTAACATGGATTTAAAAAAAACCACTTTTGATAAATCACCTATTAGAATGAATTGCCATCCGGAGGTTCCTCTTTCTCTCCGCTGACTATTGAGGGAACCTAGACACTTGCTTGGGTTTGGACACCTGACTTCTACAGTCCCAATCTAAACCTTAAGTATTTCCCAGGTAGAAAAACTCTGTCACTTTTTGGAAAATCCAAACCACTTATAAGTGTATGCAGTAACACAACTTCTTATTTGGCAGATGGTAAGCTTCCAAACATTGCAAAGCAGAATGAACCTAACTTTATGTCCTGGAAGTTTTCAAAACCATGAAGGCTCAACTTCTCCAGGAAATCAGGTGTTTGTGACTTTGGTGGACAGTGAAGGTTTGTAATAAAGTATTTTTCTACAAATGGAGATTGCACAGAAGAAGCAATTTCTTTGCACCACAAGAAAGTCCTATTTGCACTCCAGAGAACTTAATCAGTTCTGAATAGTCTCTCAGTACTCTGAAATAGGTTACTGTTCAGATCTAAGGCCAATCCAAACCAGATTTGAAATAGAACTGGTAGAAAATGAAGAATGCCAGAATTTTTTTCAATGTCTAGAAAGATCAGTACTGGAGCCCTAAATCTTCACTCTTTCTTTGAAATATTTTGACCACCTCTGATTAAAATGCATGAACATTAAAAGTCATATAAAGACATATGAGTTGCTACAGGTGATTTAATAGATGTAGATACTGCTACAGTCTAAATTCTGCATCTCTAAAAGATCAGGAGCAAATTCAAACTATGTGTGTTTGCCCATGGTCCCATAAGGACTCCCTAGTTGAAAGTATTTAGGGAGAAACAGTCTAAGGATGTTCAAGAAGGAATAGATATAGGAACAGTTTGAATAGTAGGGTGAAACTTCTGCAATATTTAATAAAGAAGCCAAATACTTTATTGGCAGGAGTTGGAGACTGAGAACTTGGAGATGGGAAAGCTGATCTGCTCCTGTTTGCAATTTCTACTGTGACTCAGGGCCCAGGTACAGAAGACAGAACAGCTGAGTGCTTGCTTTCTGCACTGGTTTCCTCACTTACTTTTGGCTCATCACTGTACCACTAGGCTTTTTGTGTCACTATAATCTGCTCCTTCTGCCTACTGGCATGTCCTTGTTCCCTAAATCTTGCTGACCCATATGCACCAGCCTGCCTTATCCCTCTATGTTTTGTAGTATAGAACAGATCACTGGTCTTTGCTCAAAGAGTTTTTCCTTTAGTCTTTGGCTTTGTCCAGTTTTCTCCTGCTTTGTTTTGGTGATCCTGTAGTTTTGCCATTTTCAGAACTATATTTCCTCATAGCTCCTGGCATCAGTGCAGCTCTTTGATTTCTCTGAATTCTCTCTAGCTCAAGTGTCATATCTCATCTAAATCCATAATGTTCACTAATTGGACTAATGATCACAAATTATATATACTGCACAAGCACATTGGAATTTCCTTGACATGAGTTGGGGTGATATATCTGGAAAAAACAGACTGTGTGTTGCATGTGTAAAAGTTACAAGTGAATATCTAATTGGTCTCATCCTACAGGGTATTCTCACAAGAGCTAGTACTAAACAAAACCCAAACAATTCCGATATAAATAATCTATTTAAGTGTGAAATTGGATTTTCAACATAAAGATCAAATTCATTGACTTCAGCAATGTTACATGAGGGATAAATTGGCCTTTTAGTCATTTTATTGCATCTGCAAACTCATACCTCACGCCTTATCTTTGTCTGATCTGCTATCAAATACTTATTCATACAGCAAATAACTTATTTGACTCTTTAGCAAAAAGGCACCAAATACAAATGATAACTGCTAGACCAATAAATACGAAAAGGCTGCCAAATATGCACAAATAAATCCCCATAATCTTACTTCTTAGATTTTCATCCATACAGGATGTGTTAGAAAGAATATTATAGAGGAACTGGATCTGATTTTGATCTCTCTAGTATAAATCAGGAGTAGCTCTTTGGTACTCAATAAAATTACACTGATAAATCAGAATGAGTGTTCATTTTTCTTTTTTAAAATGTTTCAGCATGGTTGGGTTAACAAATATCTGAGAAGTAGAAAAACATTCAGATTTCATTATGATTCTTTTCCTAAATAATTAAAAGATAGACTTTCTCCTGCACTAATTTAATTATTCGTTATTATAATCACTGATTTTAAAACACACTGGGGGGCAGTTCTGCAAAGAAATTAGGTGAATCACTAGTGAGTGAAGAATTTGGGGAAAGAACAACCCTGTTATTAAACAAAGAGACTTTAATTTTGTGTGTAGTTGAATGTGTATTAATTTCAAGAATATTTATTTATTTAACAATTTTTACAAGTCGTACACATTTCACACTTGTAATTGATGCAGACTTAAAATTTTCAGTGATTTTCATCTTCATGGTGGTTTGTCAGCATTTTGCTAAGGTTTATAAAATGGTTGTGAATTATGTAAGGAAAAATTATTTGTTGATGATACAAATAAGGAGACTGAAGAAGAGAATTATGGCCTGACATTTAACATGCATGCTCATAGTTACATGCATTTCAGTCATACAAATCAAAAATAGGTGTGAGTACCTAGAATTTCACTGAAAATGCAGCTGTCAGCCATGCTATAAACTATCACAGGGTGTTAGAATTATCAAAGTGAGGATCTGCAGTTGAATGAAGATTCAAGTTCTGTAGAAGCTCAGGGGCTGCTTTGAGATTCTACCTAGTCCACACAAAGTGTCTATATATTTCCATATATTTTAAATCCATTCATATTATTTAGTTATAAATTCTGCTTTATCTAATTCCAGCTGATTGATATTTTGTGAAACAGCAGCTTGTACACAAGGAAACCACCAGCCCTAATTGCCTCGGAAAAAGTATCTTACAGGTTCACTTTCCAACACCCTCCTTTCCTAAATAAACTTATGAGTTAAGAATCAATGTCAGCATAACAGAGTCTTACATGCTTTGTAACATCATAATAACCAAGCTAAAATAGGATTTCAAGGAGCACCTGCAGTGCCTAGCGTCATTACGTAGACCTAATAATACCCTTATAAACACATAAAATACTGTCAGAGGTTGGTGTTATTTCTGGTTGTGCTACAGCTTGAGGCATTACCAGCCCAAATTTGCTAGCTGTCTCTTGTCTGAGTCCTTACCAAAAATATGGCTGAATTAAAGTTTGTTGCTTATTTGCCTTCTGTGATTTGGGGATGTTGTCACAAATGGATCTTCTGACTGTCCTGTTGTCTGTGACCATTGTTGTGATTCTGTATATGCTTAGATCAATAATATATATTTATAACAGTTTTTGCTTTGCATATTTATTTATCTATCTGATAAAGTCTCTGACATCAGCTTCTTACAATACAGACTTTGTTGTGTTACCTTTTCAATTGAATAAAATTTGAACAGGTGACAAACCTTGGTTCTCTTGCTAACGCTTCATAATTTCCTATGACCATCCAGCCACCTTCTAACAATCTGTTTCTCTATATCTGATCTGCTAGTATGAGAGTAAAATCTACCTGCCTATTTGAATACTTCCATGCAAACTGCGTTAATGTCTATGAAAATATAGGTCAGCTAGATCATGTTTAGCAATACAGAGCTGCTACAGCACTTGCTCAGTAGAGATGTCTTCCAGTCAGGATACCTGAGTGAAGAGGACAATATAGGACAATACATACCACTAGGCAACTTGTTACCATGGTAGTCATTCTCACAATAACAAATTTATCCAACAGCAATGGAAAATAGAAATCTGAGTCATAGGATCTATCAGATTTTTCCACTATTTTGCTGAGCATTCCCATTTACTGGGGGGCTATCCCAATTCTCTCTCAGCTATTTGATTTACTTGCTTTTAAAAAAAAATAAAATTATAGAAATCTGTGCCCTTAGTTTGATGAAGTGAATGCAAATTGACTTGATCAGACGCAGAAAAAGGTATGTAGAGCACAAACCATAGTTCAGGATCCCCTGCCTTTTGAAAGCTCACTTAGACCACTGTTTTCCATTACAGATCCCTTTGTTTATTACGATTACCTCTGTATGACCTTAATCTTGCACAGTATGCAGAAAGAAGCAAGAGCACACTACCTTCTATTATGGCTAAGAAGAGGTACTATGTATAATCTCTATTACAAAGGCTGTAAGAGTCAAAGTTCTCTAGCTCCAGTTCCTGCAAGGGATTTCACACTTTTAAAACAATGGCAAAGTCGAGGTGCAGAGCGGTTATGAAGAGACTGCAGAGCCTAATGCAACTCACACCAGGTGAGGAGACTCCTCAGGTCCCTGTTTCCTGATGCCAAGCAGAAGATAATAGAACAGAATCACAGAATCACTTAGGTTGGAAGGGACCTTTTAAGATCATCTAGTGCAGCCAATGAAAAAAATAAAATAAAAATAAAATAAAATAAAATACCCAACACACAAACCACACACCACACCCAAAACACCAACCCAACACTAATCCATATCCCAAAGCACCACGAGACAGCGAATTATCATTTCCTGCTTTGCTTTCCCTTCTTTTCTTTAGGAATGTAATACATTAGTCAAGCTAATCTCAGAATATCCTGGAAAGTAAAAAAACCAAGACATTAAGGAAATCTGTCCTAACATATGTTATTTCAATATTTTATGAGGAAAGAAGTTACAAAAACAAGCAACAGGTGAGAAAAGGAAAAGCAGTTGTTCTCCAGTTGAGATATCCATTAGACTCAAGTATCATTAACTCTGATATTCTTTAGGAGATAAATTCAGATTTACAATGCAGGTTGAATATAGGAAATTAAATAGTTTGAATGCTTGTATACAATCATTCATTAAAATGGTTCCATTTTTCTGTCTGTAAGGATAAATATCTGATATCTATAAGAAAAGATGCTGCATTACAAACTTTAAAATGTTAGTGAAATCTTTGTACAACTACAGGTTTTTTTTCGACTTTTAAAAATGTATTTCAACAGACTTGAAGCAGCTCAAGCCAGAAGCATTGCACTGATGTACAGACAATGTAGAAATGGAATACAGTTTTCTTTGACTATAAAATAACTACTTGAAGTAAAAGAGACCCTTACATTACACAGAAAGCATACTGGAAAAACACAATGGTATTCTGAAAATAAATATTTTTAAAAATTATGTACATACAGGTCATTACACTTTTAAGTTCCCATTTTATGAAACATGACTCTTAGGTGAAAAGAGTTCAAGCATGTCCTTGTCAGATCCTAGTTAAAATATTGTTGGCTAGACAACAGCAACAGCAAATCTTTTAGAGGGAAAGATAGGGTAAAGCAGTGAAAGAATCTACACTAAATACAGTGTTCAGACCTCTCTCTGCCTTTCACATTCTACAAAGCTTTTGAAGGTCAACAAGGAACTATAGGCTTAAGAGACTCTCGCTGTTCTAACACATGGCTAATGGACTATCTGTTCTATCTTATAATGCTCAGGTCTGTTGAGTTACATGCAACTCTGAAGGTTTTCCCAGAGCTAATACAGAGTGAAAGAGGGGCAAAAGCCCCAGTTTTTATTCTAAAGGTGCTAGATGTCACTCTAAATTGTTGCACTTCCACCTCAGAAGCCTGGGTCTAATGAAAGAGGTGAATAATAAAATAGATTTGAGCCTTTCAATCTGCTAAACAATGACAATCCTTATCAATTACTACATGGTTTTCAAAAATTGTCTTTATCTTCTTTTTATAAGAGAATCACGTGTCTGAAAGATCTATTTTTAACAGAGGTGTTTATGAAAAGGTTCACAATCACTTCCCTCCTGTTTGTCTTAGTCTCCTGTTTCATTATTTCCATTTAAGAGAGAAGGTGTATTGAGAAGTCTATCTGAACATTAGGTAATGGTTAACGATACTGCATTTTTCCCCCAAAAAATTCAGATTATTTGTAGGATATAATTTGAAACTGGATATTAAAATTGCAATGATACTCATAAAAAGTAAGACACAAGGCATATCATTTAATCCTCATTTAATGACATGTGCTGCTTATTGGAGAAATAATGTCTTTCATGCATTTTTATTTCCATTGATTTAGTGTATTTGTTGAAGAATCCCTTGCATACTTCCTTATATTTCATTAATATGTTTACAAAGAGAATAATTAGAAAATCAGCTTAATTCCCCTTAGTTTTCCAGACCACAGAGGACATTCTTAATTTTCAGCTTCTGAGGTAGATAGTTCACAATTATATTTTTTTGCCTTACCATGTCTCCCATTTTATTATTTTCAGAAGACATTATATCTATTTGTTAGAATTCCAGAACTGTAAGATTGTGCCTCACCTGAATTAGAAATATTTACCTTTAAAGTGATATTTAAATTCTGTCTCTCTTCATCTTATTTGTAAATCAAGTTTCTTGTTCTTCTAGAGAAGGGATTTAATGTCTCTTAAAATTATCATCTAGATCCATATATGAGCAACAAGGGCATTTTCAGAGATGATGAACATCCTGCAGTTCTTGTGAAAAAAAGCAGGCTTTTCAACCTTTCCACTTTGCTCAGTGTTTTCCTATTATCTGATAATACTCTAGATTGCAAGAGGGTGACAAAGAATTGGATACCAACCAAGTCTGGCAACATTTTACTCATTCCCCATTAGAATTTGATGAAGTGAAAGAACTTCTGACCAATGTCTTCCTTTGAATCCCCAGGCCCTGCACAGCTGAGCCTTTTACCTCTGCCACCTGCAGAAATCAAACCAGAGTCTTGTGATGAGCGATACCCAGCTGAGCTGGTTCCTTCTGTTTCATAAGAATAGGGAGTAAAAAGAATCCCAGCCTTCTTCTATACCTTACCTTTGCTTTTGCTGGTCTGATATTTGTTCCTTTTTGTGTATTATGAAAAGAAATATTCATATACAGCCTTGCATCCTATACTTCACTAAATCAAGAATGATACTGAGACAGAAAGTCAGAGAACATGAACAAAACTGAATAAGCACAGACTGCTTTGAACTGTGTTTCATCATCAGAAAAAGAAAAAAAGGAAAGAGGAAGGACAAGGAAGCCATCAGTAGAGAGGAAATGCTAAAAAGTCTATATATTATTTTGAATTGCCTCAATAATGTTTCATAATTGCAGAGACAACCTTGAAGAATGAATACGGGAGAATCATAAAGATATCCATGAATGAAAACCGGGAAGACCAATCAAAAAGCCAAGGAAAGTTCCTTTTATTTCTCCATTAGCTATAGCCCAGATAGGGTATTTAAACAAGAATAACACCACAAGAAATTTACAAAGGGCAGAACAAAACGAACATCTTTAGTAATAGTTTTCCACTTATCTCCAATTCCTCTGAAACAATCCAACAATAGGTGGGTTCCGATTTCAGGCCACGCAACCTGGCAGTACAATATGCTGCAGTAAATCTCAGGACTCTTGGCACGGAAGTGCACATACACACAACTTCCTCAAAAGAGCCAGACCACCTCAGTTCAAGGCAATAATGTTGCCACGAGCAGTATTTGTCACTATGGTTTAGACACTCTCTAATATATGAATTAATTAAGCCATGGAGCCTTGTGTTGTGGCAATTAGAGAAAGCCTTGGGTGGTGCTCTAAGACAAGAAGCAGAAAGCTAAGGGACTACCAGCTCTCAAAAGGTACAATTTAAAAAATAGTATACTTTCAGAAATGCATGTCCTATAATTTTTATTGCTAATATGAAACATAATATTTGAGTCTGAGAAAGTGCTAGACTGGTGGAATCATATTCTGCCCTCCCTGAGACAGAAACAGGAACGGCCACCAGAAAAAAAACAAAGTATAAAAGGGATGCTGTATTCTCCCCATGCCAGGATGAAGGCAGTAGCTTAAAGAAAAGGAGTGAATAGTGGCAAATTCAGACTTGGGGTGGGAAGCAAAATCCCTCCTTGCCCACTCTGTCTTCCCAGGTGCCTCTGTACAACAGGTATGAAGCTCTAGGTGTGAAATGCCAGACAATGGATGATGTGGATGATGGTCCATCTACACCAGAGGGTGTTGCCAATACCAGAAAGGCCTATGGCCCACTCCATGACCACCTCCATGAGGAAGAAAAGACAAGTTATAGTACTGGACAACTCCCTTCTGAGTTGGCCAGACTCTCCAATATGTACGTTAGGGAGTATTTAATTGTCTAGAGCTTAATGATGGTGCAAGTAGCATTGAGTGTTTACGGATAAGAATCAGGGAGAAGGCTCAGTAGTTATATATCATGGTTGGATTTTTCTACAGACCCCCCAACTGGGATGAAGAGGCAGATGAAATATTCTGTAAGCAGCTAGGAGAACTCACAGTCGCTAGCCCTTGTTCTCATGGGAGACTGCAACTTACTAGATGTCTGCTGGAAATACAAAACAGTGCAGACAAAAAAGTCTAGGAGTTCCAGTCTAGGAGTTCCTGGAATGTGTGGAAGGGACTTCTTGACTCAGCTGGTGAGTGAGTGAACTAGGGAAGGGGTCCTGCTGGACCTGTTCATGAACAGAGGAGGGCTTGTGGGTGACATGATGGTTTGAAGCCCTCTAGGGCATAGCGATCACAAAATGCTACTGCCTAGAAACTCTACATATGTTTTATTAGGACCAAGTTTAGCCAGCAGCTGCCAATATGAAACAGTGATTTAAAATAGTTATGGACCAGACAAGAAATTTTTAATTTTCACTGTAAAAAGTCAATGAAATGTATTAACACATTGAAAGAAGTTGTGATCCTTCCCTGAAACTCATTTCACTTTGAAAAAACCCAATAAATTCCTACTTCAAAGCAGATAAAAGATATAAGACATACAGATTTTTCTTTTACAGATACCAAAGAGAAGTCCAAGATCCTTATTTCCATTAGGGAGAAATACAATCTTATCCCTTCTGATCAGAAGTGTAAAGTTTGTTTTATTTCCATTTCGGATTCTGAACTGAAGTTTCCATCAGCTTCCTGAAATGGAATCAGGGAATTTAATGGACTTCTGTTCTGTATCTGGAAAGGATCAGACTATTTGCCTTCTATTCTCTAACCACTTTGAACAACATTAAAGTTTCTTTTAGATCAGGTTATTTTTTCTGTTTTGAAATGTTTAGACATTTCTTTCTAATGGTCTTGTATGAAAAGGTGATTTTAGCACACCATGCTGTGTCCCAGGCCACTTTAAAGGCTGAAAGGAATGATAGTGAGACCCAGAGGAGTGATTATGGGCATGCTAAGAAGCAAACACCAACATGTGGATACATGCTAAAGGAGAGAAAGGAGGGTTTGGAGAGAGAGAGAGAGAAGTGTTAGATTTACCAAAAAGAATTAGGGTGAAAAGGTAATATTCCCACCTTTTGATGAGCTGGTAAAATAATCAACCTACACAATCTTGCCAAAGATGACATGAGATGTACTTTAAATTTGGACTACTGAAGGAAAAGCAAAAACCATGGACTTGTTTGTATGGGTAAGAAAGAGAAGTGCGTTTTTTAATGTGGGAGAGTTTCTGGAGTTCCAAACACACATTTAAATTTTGGGGTGCTTTTTCAAAGTGCACCTGATCTCAAAATACACAAAGTTCTTACAGGCTGAGGCAAAAATGTTGTGAAAAGTCAGAGGACTCCTAACACCTGTCAGAAGATGGACGAAAATATACCTTGAGAAATATTAGATAACAAAAATTTTCATTATTTTATGAGACTTACCAAGGATTTTATTGCTGTCCAACAAATACTTTGTATTCATGTTGCTTCTTTAAAGTTTTAAAAATACATTCTAATTCCTTATATACACTTTTAAATATAGGAAGTTTTGAATTGTGTTCAGTGCTAATGTTTAATTCAAGATTCACACTCACATTCTCAAATATTCAGCTTCTCCATAAAGTTATGCAGGTTGTGTCTGCATTAATGTTTAGATTTGACCACTAATCTAGTTTTAAAATAAAACTTCTGAATATCTCCACTAACTGAAGGTTGCTTTGCACCACAGATTCATTTTGATGAATGAGATAGACTTCTTTTGTAGAACTCTAGCATGCATAAAGTGTGATTCAGTCACTAACATAAACACCAGTGGTTGCTTCTCTGAACCACATTCAACTATATGCATGGTTGGGATTTTCAGTCCAGGGGAACAAGGTTAAATCTTGTGCAAAATAGAACTCCTGAAATGTGTATATCAAGTGTGAGATCTCATCATACTTGCTTTGACTTACAGCTCTGCCCCTAGAATCATAGAATCATATGGGGTTGGGAGGGACCTCTGGAGATCATCTAGTCCAACGCCCCTGCCGCAGGTTGCCCAGGAACTTGTCCAGGTGGGTTTTGATTGTCTCCAGAGAAGGAGACTCCATCACCTCTCTGGGCAGCCTGTTCCAGTGCTCTACCACTCTCACAGTAAAGAAGTCCCTCCTTGTGTTTAGGTGGAACTTATACTCAAGTTTGTGCCCATTTCCTCTTATCCTGTCACTGGGCACCCCTGAGAAAAGACCAGCCCCATCCTCCTGACACCCTCCCTTTAAGTATTTGTAAGTAAGCATTTGTAAGTATTTGTAAGCATTTGTAAGCATTTCCCAGCGTTAAACCAGGGCCCGTCCAAAGCTGTCTCAGTCCTTACCTATGCTGTAGTATTCATTCTAAGCCCCTATGAAGCCAAGCGCTGAATATCAATTTGGCATTCTTTACCTGTTTTCCTACCTTTGTCCATCTTTCAGGCTCTTTTCTTCTGAAAGTTACAGTTTTTTTTCTGGTGTTGAGGGAATGACAGATCAGCACTATGCCCCTATCTTGTAAACATACTGAAACTTCACAGTGAACTTGCCACTGCTGCACTTTCAACTCCAAGTATACCAAACAAGTGCAATTGCTGCACTCGTAACACCTTTGCTGCAAATCTACATAGATTTATCCATGTATGTTTAAATCCAGGAGCACTTGAAACATAAGGTCTTCTATGTAAGCCATTTTCCCTTCTGTTTGCAAACTTCAGTTCCTTCTCTGAGTACACTTTGCCTAGTATTTCTCAGCTTCTTCATATTCCCAGTTAACTTTGAAACAAAAACAACCTTGTCATCCATCCAGAAATTCAAACACATTCTTAACCTCAACATCTCCTCATACACTTCAGTAAATATATTGCTTTACTTTCAAGAACCCTGATTGATATGGTTATTAGGTTCATGTAAGTGTGCAAGAAAAACATTATATACTCAGGAAGAGAGATTCAATTGTCATCAGCAGTTCCATTTTTCTAGGCAGGCAGAAATTTTGAGATCAAATGTTGCATCTCTTTTCTTTGTCTCACAGCAGAAAGTATGACTTGGTAGACCCTTCATTCTTCAGAAGCGAGTTGGTGCCTGAAACAAGAAGGAGCCATTGAATCTGAACTCCTACGAGAGGCTACTGCGCACAGGAGCACTTGGTGCTCCACTGAATTCTAAAGCCAGAGGGGGTGACTGTGATTACCTGATTTGATGTTCTCCATAATATGAGTCACAGGGCTTGTTTTAATTTCCTTCCCAAGGTTCACAAACAGCTGAAACACTCTGGGGCTTGGGTCCCTTGGTTTTTGTAAACAACCAAATGAACAAAACCCAAATAATAAAGCACTCTATAGAAAACATGCTTTTTTTGTTGTTGCTGTTGTTTTGAATAAGGATTTAATTTTTAACTTTTAACAGGGAAGGCTCAGTTCCATATGCAACCCCCAGTGCATATCTCAGTGTGAGCAAGGTAAACACACCCTGATCTTTTTGGTGTGCTTTTGGAAAATGAAGGGTAGCATCTCTGGGATTCTGGACAGAGACATCCATAGAGCTTTGGGAGAAGGACATTGCCAGGATTTCAGGAGGCTTCATTAATATTTGGGACAGGTATAAACTCTGCCAAAAGGATGAAAAATAAACTAAAATGAAAGTTTAAATTAGATGGAGAAAAAAGGGGAAGAAAGAAAGGGAGGAAAATTGGGGATTCTTCCATTGCAAAACAAAGCAATTTTTTTTTTGCCCTTCACTTATTCAGATGGTTTTGAATAATCAAGCTTCTGTCAAGGGTTAATCAACAATCATCAGTGACCCTGTGTATTATAATCAGCAACAGATAGACACATATGAACCAAATTTTGAAAACTATAAATAAGTCAAAACTTGAAGACTGTCTTCAAACCCTACCACAATTTCTGAAAGGTGAGACCTGGATTTTATTTCTAATATACCAGACCAGATTCTTGTGAAAGCGTGAGCATGAGAGATTTTTCTCAGAATGAAATAAATCTAATATTTCACTGAAAAATTTAAAATTTTCCCAGAGAAGAGGTACAGAATTCAATATCTAAATGACAAAACAGTTACTCTTATTAGTTTCAACATTTATTCACCATCAGAAAATTCTAATGACAAATTATAATTTAGGGTTGCTCTTTTAATGCAGTAGCCAAATGAGACATTGCCTTTCCTTTACATACTGTTCTTAAAGAGGAATTCAAAACCCTGCAGAAATAGCTATAAGCTGTAACGGCAAGGCAGGAAATCAATCAATGAGTACAATTTAGTTTTGGGGGTGAATCTATTCATTGAAGTTATGTTGTTTTAAGTGGTCCAAGCTTGGAAGTGCTAACCTAGGATGAAATCATTAGCCTTAACATAGATACTGGTAACTCTAGGCTGTGTATTTAGTGGATGCAAATAAAGATGCACGTAAGTAGCCAATTATCTGAGGAAATGAACCATTAACGGATTAATGTAATTGGAATACATTCCTTTATCAAGAGAGACATTCACTTAAGGTGGTACTGTATTCGCTTTACACATGACTTGTTGCATATCTAATGCAACATATTATCACATATTCCCAAACAGCGACATCCCAGAAGGAGTCAAACTTGAGAAAAAAGCCAGACAGAAACAGAGGCAAGCCTGACAACTAACCCCCTCTTTCCTCCTCAGCCCACAAATATTTTGATGCATCATGTACGTGAGCTCTATTCCAGACAAAAAGCCAGAGGTAAGACAACAGTGCACCTGCAGCGTATTGTTTGCTAATCTTCCTCTACAGAAACACTTAGTTTGTATCATGGGTTTTAGCTGTGCCACGATACATTTACTGCATACAATGATTTGATAATGAGAAGCATTTCTCAGAGATTTTTTCCAACTATATGTCATTTCCTATAACAAAAAGTACAAAGAAATGGATCGTCATTGAAAGGGCAAGTATTCCCCATGAAAAAATTCCAAACCATTTCTCATCTTTTCTCCCTTTTTTATGCCAGGGTTATTTTGAGGGTGAGAAGGAGAATAAAAGTATTTCTGTGAACATGATGGTAACCTTTGTCTGGTTTTTTGGTACTCCAAAAATGCTTGAAATAGATTCTATTTAACACTGTGAGTGAAACGAAGTAAAATTTTAATAGAGAAACTATGAGGAAATCAAAGTCCTTGACAAGTGTAATAGGAAAAAAACTACATAAAGCTATCTTTATATAGATAAAAGAGAACAGGAGAAGGGAAGGAAAATGCAGATGGCCATGGTTATTAGTCTCAGGGCATGGAGAATGGATGTAGCTCTAAATACTCAGCTTTCCTGTCTTTCAGAAACTTCTGGAAAATATCAAAGAGAAATACCTTAAATAATGTGGTTTTATGCAGAATTCTTGTGTACAGTTATTGGTACCAATAGAATGTATTATGTTAAATTTGTAACAGACATTTAATTGCTACCATATATATTAATAGAATCTAAATTCATGGCCTATATCTGAATAGAAAGATACATAGCAAGGTTAGGTACCTTACCTTGGTGGGTTTTTTTGCCTGTATAAACATGGAATTTGGTTCAAGACTAAATCTGAATACCTTTTTAGTACCTTTTTTGCAGGTCCCTCGCAGCTGGAGACCAACGGAAATCTGAAGGATGCGGAGGTGTTTATATGTGGACAAATGACCCAACCCTTAGACAATCCTGTCAGTGGAAAGCAGAGAGTTCCTCAGCCACTCTAAAGATGAACATCCTCTAGATGTGGACTTCAACTATGCATGGACACCTTGTGCCACCTCATGCTGCCAGCCATGTCTTGCCTGGCTTCCCTTTGTCTTCTGTCTTTCTAGGTGAATGTTTAAAACCAAGACCTAAACTTTCACCAGTACACTGTATTCCTAAAGAATTTGTGTGCTGCTTCTTTGCATATAAATGTGTGGAAATCTGGGGGAAAACCCAGCATCTTATATCAAACTTATATCACTTTGTAAAAAAAAACAACTTCATACAATGTTGTTGCAAATTTAGAAAGTGTTATTCAAGTTTAGAATGAAAGTCATTTAAATATATAATTTCAGAACACATATTATTTGATCTAAGGATTGGGACTAATTTTCTATCTATCACATTCATCATTTTATTTCTCTATCCAAATATCTAAATCTGCCTGAGATATTGTAAATACATATGAGATATTCAGAATTATTATTTAGACAAGTAAGTTTTGAGGGGGTATCACATTTTTATGACTCTTGGTTAAAAAAAGTTGATATATTTTATAAATGACATGTGATTGCTTTCCAGGGAAAATTACTTTACAGTTTAATTTTTTTTTCTGACATTTTCCCCAATAAATAATCAGCTGGTTTCCAACAAGACAACACACAGTCTGAACCCTGAGCCTGGAGGTTAAGGCACCATCCATTTATCTCTGTCTACATAATGTGAATTATTGGTTACTTGCTTTTCATTGTAACTGTGTTATTGGAAAATTATATTCCAAGATATATTTAATGTATTTTACTTAATCTCTGTTCACATTTGATTTGCTAAATTCCATGCATAACGTTTCACCTTATTCTGTTGACAAAGCACAGGCTTCAGATTTTACTGAAAATCTACTGTAGCTCAATATGGCTGTTCCTCTTGACATTTACACACATCCCAACTTTATTTATATTGCAGCAGAGTATCTAACTTGTGAAAAGAAGAATGCACATTCAGCAACTTATGCAATTCCAGCCACAGGACTGTTTTACTGTCTCTTGAATAATTAGCAACATGAATGCAGATAGAATATACAGTAACTTGCCTGACTTTGGGGTAGAAGAAAAAAAAGATTAGAATGACAAATAGTCAGACTCCAGGGTCAAATGCTTTGCCAGTAGTTGCATATGTTTATGCCAAAATACATAAAGAAATGTCACTTCAGCACATGAATGATGACAAACACTCCAAGTGGGACTGCACTTCATCAATCATTTCAAACGTGCAGATTGGGTTTACCTATATAAACAAAAGCAATAAAACTACTCAAAGCCTCACCTTAAACTATTCAGGCATGACATAAACAGTGTTACCGCACAGTCAATCCCCGTTTTACTTGAGAGGCAGTCAGAAAGCAAGCGACAAACTGATTTATTAAGATTAATAAAGCATGCCCTTAATAAAAATAAAGCCAGCTAATATTTTGCATAAACATGGGAATCTTGTTTGGGGCTAGAACAGAACAGCATGCACAAGAAGCAGGAGAAGTGATTAAGAAATCTTTTTGCATTGTTTGTCCAGCACTGCTCAGAAGATTTGAGGAGGTTTTAATCAACAGAAGAGGTTCAGGGCACAAAGACTTTCTGCAGACCCAAAGTACAAGCCTGAGCAAAGAAAAAAATGGGTTCTCAAAAAAAAAACAAAACACCAAAACACAAACCCCAAAAGAACAGGGAAAGAAGGTGACTCAGAGGAAGGGCTCTAAGTCAGCAAAACACTGACGGGGGCCTTCTCTGGCTATGTCCCCTGGGTCTCATCAAAACCCCACTGAAGTCAGTGGGAATCTTTCTGTTGACTTCAATGAGATTTGGAGCAATCCTCCTGTGAGGGAAATTTAATTGAATTCCTTAGTATTGATCTCTTCACTTCAGTTGCTCATTTAGCCTTTTTTCTTAAATCTGCACCTGCTTTTTGAAGGGAAGGGAAGGGAAGGGAAGGGAAGGGAAGGGAAGGGAAGGGAAGGGAAGGGAAGGGAAGGGAAGGGAAGGGAAGGGAAGGGAAGGGAAGGGAAGGGAAGGGAAGGGAAGGGAGTTACTCTCTTATTTTTTCTGTATCACTTCCTTATGCAGAATTGGTTGTCATCTTCATCTCACGTAGAATAACTCTCTATAAGCCCATCCTGCTCCTTACTTCTGAACTCCCAGACCTCTGTTGCTTCTCCAGCTGCAAGTCCAGCAGAGTTCAACACCCTTGATTTTGTGCCATGTCTGTTCCTGGCCTGTTTTTTAGGAGTAGGCCACTGCCTGGAAAACAATACACAGAAACCTGAAAAATCTTCTCTGAAGTTTCTACACTCAATATGGTAGTTGAAGAGACTGTTTCAATGAGATTGTGCTTCATTGAAGTCTCTAAAGATTCATCCCTTACTCCAGCATATTCAAGATTTCACTTCTGAACAATAAGACTTCTTTAAAATTAAATTATGCTGATTTTTTGATATTTATCCATTTTTAACCGTTGTCAAGCCATAGAGTACAGCACATTATTTTCTGTTCATCTTTGACATTCTTTCTTGAAAATGACAGACATTGATAGAGTGAAACAATGTTAAAGCTATATATGGATGAATAAACCTTGCTGAATCCTAGAGAACTGAGTTAGTCATTGGCCAATATTTATAAGCAGTCCATAGTGAAGTTATTGGGTTACCTCACACAAGGTAGTTACCTCCACTATAATGACATAAAGACAGTAATACAACCTCCTGGCATCTCAGAAAAAATTCTCAGCACATCTCATTAATCAATAAGATACTGTGGTAAGCCTCTGAGGTACAAAAAATATGCCCTTATTTTACAAATCAGAAGACTTGGAAGATCTAGTGGCTACCTTTAGGGTCACAGAGTGGATGTAAACAGCTGGACATCTTGGAAAAGAAGATGCTTCATAGTTGCTTCCTTCAACCTCTGTATTCAGTTTCATCTCTTGTCAGTTAGAAGCAGAATTATGCCAGAAGAATAGCTGTGTTTGGTTTGAGTGGTCTTCATTCAATAGCAGTTGTGGGAGATATGAATGCAGAGGAAAAAAGACCTTTCCGTTTAAACACCTTTCTTTTTTTTTTTTTTTGGTAAAAAAGCTATTCTAGCTGAACAGAAAACTCTAGTCTGTGCTCTAGGGAATGATAGCCTATGTGAAATATCAGGACAACAGTGTCATTAAAACAAGGACCTCTGCCTCTTTTTATTAGCCTCAGACTTGAATCAGGAAGTTTGTTTTTTTCTCAAAAAAAAAAAATGTCTGTGTATCAAACAAAATTTTTAGCCTTTCTGGAGTGCTGAGATTTGAAATACACTAAAGAAACCAAAATGCCGTGACAAGGAAAAGAAAAAGCAAATTAATACCAAAGAAACTGCTAGATAAAAGGCAGCTATTGCTGAAAAGAATATCTTCTTCAGCCAGCGTCACCCTGAGCCAGCGTCCTCACTCAGCACACCTTGGTTGCTTGTATATGTAGATTATATATTATGTCTTAAATAATGGAATAATTTTAGCAGTACTTTTTTTGTTTACTGAGGTTTCAGTATTGTGAAAGAATTTACAGGATTCTGTGAAAAAATAACTAAATCCACATTTTGTTAGAATTAGATCTGAAGTTTATATTGTCTAACAAAATGACAGTTCCACTATTAGCATGGAATTTCTTGCACTTCTTTCAGATTAAGACAGTCTTTGTTGACTACAGTATGATATTTGTTGTGTACGACAAGCTCTTAGCAATAACAGGTATAAAATAAAAAAACAGTCATACCTTTCAGAGAACTCGATAAATCTTTGTAAATTTCTGTGACAGATGATAGAGTATTTGGGTCTTGGAGATAAGAAGGGAACAGCTATTTCAGAGTTTGCTTTAATGTAAGAAATGTCACATGTTTCTGGTTAATGCAGTAATCAGAGCAATTAACCTTGGAGTATGTTTATCTATTAGTTGAAATGCAGTTACCAGAGCGTCTTCTCCAAAATGCTTTCAAAGTTAATCTTCAGCAGCGTGGTTCAGGCACAGTAACGTAAGTGTTAAACCAGGGATGGACCATGAAATACACCTCACAGGGCAGATTGTTTAACATATATAGGGAAAACATGTCTTTAGGGATAAAACACTGTGCATGTAGTATGGAAAGAAACTGTTTCTCTGGAAAGGGATCTCTAACATGGCTCTTTTGCAAGGTTTCTACCTGCCCGTAGCGAGGTTTTAAGAATTGCTAAGGATTCTAAGGATTTGGTTTTATTAGAAATCACGCTCGATGATTAGGAAAAGAGTGTGTTGAACGTATCTTAATCTGCCTGTGCAAACTTGCAGTATTTCCTATAGTAATTTTAATTAGTATCATGGGAAGGGTTAGAAGGATGAATGAATTTAAAAAGCAAGTGTTTAATTTCCAACCTGTACTTGATCAATATAAAAAAACAAATAGGTTTATCTAACTGCTAGTAAATGCCAGCAATAGTTAAGGAGACTTACAATTGAAAATTGGCAAGTTTTAAAGCTTTTGGTTAATTTTAAGGCAGAGAAATTAATGTGACAGTCAGCACATCAGATTCAGATCTTTATTTTCTACAAAATAAAATTTTGAAAATGCCTTTCAATGCTGAAAAAAATAATTTTGCTTTATGAAACTGGAAAAAAGCAAAAGGAAAAAACCAACAACTAATTTGAACAAACCAAATTAGATTTCCTCTAGAGAAATAAAAGAGTAATTTGGGATTTGCCCAAAAATGTCATCTGGTCTAAAATTCAATATTTTGATTTGTTGTTCATTTCAAAGTCCTTTGTCTTTTTTTTTTTTTTTTCAATTTTTTAAGGTCAATTTTGAAATGACAAATGGTATTCAAAAAGGAGTAGCTGAATCATACTGCTATGAAAAGGATGAAATCTTTCAGTTCTGAAAAAAAAAAAGGAATATAAAGAAAACCTTTTTTCTTTTGACAAAATCACTCTTCAATGTATCTGTTTCAACATCAATCTGATGTTGAAATCACTGTTCAATCACAATTCAATGTAAATTCTTGATCAATTTTGGTCCTATCAAACATTATTCAGTAAGTTTCCTCTTCCCTGAAAATATTTAAACTTATTTCTCATTACTTTTCCTTCTGGTACAGAGGTCACAACCCTGAAGTTACCTTACTGTAGCTACGTCTGTCCCCTGCTACTGTTTCTCGTTCAGACAGCTGCAATGCTGTGGAGTTTTCATTTTTAAAATAAAGTCTGGCATTCTTATTGGCAACGTAAAAATATGCTATAGCAATAATTTTCCCAATGCAATATCTTTTTTTTTTCTTTTTATATGATTTCTCTCACAACTAGTAAAAGCAGAGAGAGAGGAGCACCTCTGCATGCATTCCTGAGGTCTTGTCCTACATGTCTGTGCATGATCGTAACCAATTACTATTAAAAAATGTTTGGAAGAAATAACTAAAATATGCAGTTTTCTTCCCTGGACACAGGTAAATTTTTATCAAAATAACTAACTCTCAAATCGGTGCACTTAAAAAAACCTATACTATAAGCAGCATGCGAATCTACAGATGCCAGGTCCCTCTCCTTAAAGGAACCTGTTGTAGATGTCTAAGGTTACCAGTTTCACTGGGGTGAGACTAGCTCAGACACGTTTCCATACCACCATGGCCAGGCAAGAGCAAATGGCTGGAATCTATTGCTAGATCCAGTAAAGGATTTGGTACCTGAAGTTTAACTGAGCCATGTCAATACAAGATTACTTGTACAATACAATCCCAGACTTTTGCCTGGTGTTAGAGGTGATTAATCTGACCTGGAGATACCTTTTTGCCTACACATTTTTCTAAAAAATTAAAAGTAGCTTCTACATTAAAAACCGCACCACACTTTGGTGTGGTCATCCTCTGTTTTTTTCTGGAGAATTATAGCACTCATGTTCCCAGCACAGCACCTGTATCACCTCTGTTTGAGAATCATCTGCATGTAACTTGCCACAAGCCAGATCAGAAGTTTCTAGCCGAGGCAGGAATGCAGCTGCAGTGGCTTACCTCCTTTGTTTAATCATAAGGTTTCTCTATTATATTTGTTGAGAAGCAGTGTTTTGTATTTATGCATTGAACGTTTTAACCACAAGACCATGCTTCTTCTGCATTATCTTTGATAAGGGAAAACATTTTTTGTGTTTATGCATTGAACATTTTAATTGACTATTTCCAGCTAACAGAATATTGCATCTTCTCACATGTAGAAGAGATGAGTATGTGTACAACTCCATATGTAATTTTTAATGAAGTCAAAATTAAATAAGACTTCTGATAATTAAAAATAGATACTATATCAAATATATACAAATTTAGAAAAGAATTAATGCAGTAATTTAATGCCCTAGGTAATGAAATAATAATGGTTTTGAATAAAAAGAAAAATATGTGAAAAACACTTGATATAGTGAAGGTGGCTATTGCACATTAACTTTTCTGTGATTTAATATTTGCCAAGGTGCAATGGCAGCTCCAGAATCCAGAAGGAATTCTTTGTTAATCTCTTAGTAAAAATGGAAGCAGTTGCTGTCAAATGCTCACAAACCCCACCACTGGGAACTACTGGCTCCTCAATTGTTTGATAATAATTACAAGACAAAGCTGGAAAAATTTTAAAAATCCCCAAGATTATCCTGCCTCAGAGACAAGATTTACTGTCATTATATTATTTTCTCTGAACATACACACAGATACACATGCATAAACGTACACAGATTCATATATAAATTCACTAATATTCAATAGACTTATCCTAATTTTGGTCATACAAGACTCATGATGAGTGAAACTTGTTTTAGACCCACAAACATGCCAAGGTGCTTTGCAGGTTGATGTCTTGTTAGGATGGAACACTGTTCTGTGTATCCTGTGCTGGGTTTAGCATGAGAGCACTCCAGGCTTATAAACCTAAAGCTGTTCTTAATAGAAATAACTATTTGCAGACATGTTGCATCTGCCACTGGGAATAGAAGCTGAGCAAAAGATTCCCACCCACTCCTTCAGCTGTCCCTTTTCTTCAATAAATATGTGCTTATCCCTCTAATGCTGGAAGTTCAGAGCTGGGAAAGGTGGACGTTGAAGGTAACACTGCTAGCTTGATTTCATACCTGTGCTAGTTTTGAACAAGGTGAGTATTGCTGCTTGACACTGTTGTGATGAAGTGTGCTAGTGAGACCTATGGGGTGCCCTGCTAACTCTGTACTGTGCTTTGCCCCCAGATGAGGATGCAGAATAAGTCCAGCATGTTCTTTGCTTTGTTTAGAAAGTAGACAAAGAAAACTAATTTTGCTTGAGAAACAGAAATGCTTCAGTTCAGTCCTGCCTGATTCAAAAGTACATGTAAGTTTTAATGGGGGCAAAAAAACCTGGCATACACTCTCGTTTGTATTTTCCATCATAGAAATACAGGATACTTCCAGCTCAGTCTACTGACAATTCTTTTCTTTAGAGACATGATGAAAATACTTTAATCATAGCATTTTATCCTCACTGATTAGTGAATTAGAAAAATGGAGACACAGCAGAGGAAACCTTACTGGTTGCATTACAGTCCTAAACTAATGCTGCCAAGACAATATAGGCATTCTTCTAGGAAAGAAAAAGAAGAGCGAGAATAACAGACCAAAGGACAATTTAAATTTTCTCTGGATCTTTGCTCCCGTAAAATTTTCCCATCCAATTCATCTCTTGCTTCAGCTAAGAAAATGACGCCTCTCATGTAGTGAGTTACACTAACATACCTGTTTTAAAACAGCCGTGCAGAAAGTAGTTCCATGTATTTATTTAGATTAAGGAAAAAAAAGGAAAAATGTATTTAGATTAGGGAGGTACCTGAAAGCACAGGTACCTCCACCTTGGCTGAAAAACAAATAAGTAAACAAAAATGAAATAGCAATTTCAATGGTAACCAACGTGCAGAACTGCATCCTGAGGAATGTAAAGCCCTTCTCCTGTGCAAACCAAAGCCTTCACAGAAGTTTACCTTGCAGCATGCAATCTTATCTGATAACGTTTCTAGAAGAAAGTTCACTCCACACAGCTGGGCAAAGTGCATGCATAATTTTGTTAATGTATATGACTAACTGTGAACAGGATAGTGGAAGAAGCAGAGACCAGAAGAAGGAATAGAAGAAGCAGGAACACTGGCAAGGGAAGGCCCATGATCAAGTCCTAACGATCCATAAATAATGCCTGGTGGCCTGACTGATGGAGGGGAATTCTGCCCACCTGGAAGTTGGGGGTTGCAGGGACATGTCAGTTGGGAAAGGAGATACATTGGTACTATATAAGCTGCCTGTTTGTGATAATAAATGAATCTGGTCCCATCACCAGCTGGGGTCTGTGCCTTCATACGCTAGAACTAATGTCACCTCAGTGGGCTAGCAACCTCCATATGAAATGCAGAATGCATTGCCTTTCCTCCACCTTTCTGTAGGAATCATAACTTTACTCCCTAAGCTAGATGCCGTGATATAAGCCCCACTCTGGCTCTCTTCAATGTCTTTCTTTTGGGATAAAATCGGGATATTATGTAATTTAATGCAATGTACAAATGGTAATCTGCCAGTAAACGCAGCTGGGAACCTCTCCATTTACTTGAACCCAATTTCTCTGAAGTTTTAGTTGTCCATTTAAACACAATGAAATTTTTAACTGAAGCTCTCAGTGCTACTTAAGAGTAATTTCCTTTCAGCAATAACCAGTAACTAGCCCCACTGTACTTTTGGAGCTAATTTTCCCTGCTGACTCCAGATAGGTATGAACTCCCACCATCTATCCCTCTAAAATTTTCAGCTTAACTTTTTAAAGTATGTTGTATTAGCTTTTTTTCCCCCCATTGTGTTAAATATTGAGCATTGGTATTTATGAGTTCAGGATTCAGATATTATTTTTCTTCTGAAGTACATTTCTAGGAGATACTTTCACTTGTAGCACTGCACAGCTTTGCTCCTTCCTATTTCAGATGCTAATAACTGCTTTGAAGGCTCTCTCTTTACTTTGTTGAAAAGTTTACTTTGCAGTACAGGTGACAGAGCTTTGCTGTATTGATGAATAGAAACTGCAACAATTTCTCTTTGCTATACTCTTACTTCTTCAAGCACATTCTATATTCAAACCACTTAGACACAATGGATGCTTCCATGGACACAAGTTGCCCGTGTGTGTACAAAGGGTACTTCCTACCAGAAGAAGTATCCACCATCCATAAGAGGGTAGACAGAAGGTTATAAAAGAAGTATCTGTACATCATAGCAAAAGACTCTTTGAAAACCTTGTCAGTGGTGATGGTTGTATTTTTATGCTGACAGGAGCTGTTCAATATCTTCCACTACTTTTAGTACTTTCTGACTGAAACAGGGGGAACAAGGAACAGAACAAACAAACTCTGTAATTAATACTGTGTTATCAATACTGTTTGAGAGACAGGCATTGAAATTAGAAATTGAAATTAGAAATTTGCTAAAGAAAAATGAGGCATCTGTGAGAGAATAACAATAAATTGACTGAGACAGGAAGGGACCTTTGGAGGTGTCTTGTCCACCTCCCTTCTCAAAGCAGGGTCACCTATAGCAGAGCTCTGTCCTGTCAGATTTCTAATGTCTCAAAGATGGAGACTTCAAAACCTCTTTTGGCAACTTGGTTCTGTGCTCACTTTCCCAGTATGTGTGTGTGTATATATGTATGTATTGTATAAATGGAATTTCTTGTCTTTCAGCCTGTGCCTACTGACTCTTTTTCTGGATATCACTGAGAGGTGTCTGGCTTTGCCTTCTTACATCAGGTATTTATACACATTGATGAAATCCCCCTGGTTTTTTTTCTCTGTGCTGAACAAGTCCAGCTCTCTCAGCCTCTCTTTGTATGTCAGATGCTCCTGTCCCATCAATGCTTCTGTGGTCGTTCTCTGTCCATCTTCCAGTACGTCCCTGTCTCCTATGTCCCAGACCCGTACCCAGCACTCCTGTCGTGTCTCATTGGGGTTGAGTAATGGGGAAGGGTCACTGCCCTCAGCCTGCTGACAATACTTCACCTAATGCAAACTATGGCATTGTTGGACCTTTTTGACACAAGAGTACATTGCTGGATCATGTTCAACTTGTTTTCCACCAGGACCCCCTTATCTTTTTCTGAAAAGCTGCTTTCCAGATGGTATGACCTATCCACAGGGGCAAGACTGCATTTTCCTCGTGAACTTCATCTTGTCAAAGATCTTGTCAACCCACTTCTCCAGCTTGCCTAGGTTCTGCTGAATGGCAGCACAACCACCTGGTGTATCAGACAGTCTTTCCAGTTTTGTATCACCTGCCAACTTGCTGAGGGGGTACTCTTTCCCATTATCCAGGCTATTAATGAAGATTAATAATCAAACCGGGACATCAGTATTGGCTCAGTAGCAGCTCTTGGAACATACATATTCTAGTGACTGATCTTCACCTGGGGTGCTGGGTCTGGTGGGGAAAGGGTTAATTGTTCCCAGAACCTAGCAGGGACACAGGTATTCCATCCCATTTGAGCCACACCCAGGGGGAGGGGCCTGAGCTAGCCGGGGAGGGGGAGGGACAGGAAGTGACATAAAAGGAGGAAGTCCTGCCCCTGGGGCAGTAGGAGCAGGGAGAGTAGTGTGGTCGGGTGTGCTCTGGGTGCTTCAGCAAGCGGCGGGATCGTGATGGCGGTTGTATACTCCTCTGTCTGTGTTATCGTTGTTATTTCTTGTGGCCTTTGCTGTTTTGTTAAATTGCCTTTGTCTCAACCCACGAGTTTCAATTTCAATTTTCCGTTCCCGGCCGCGCCGCTGGTGGGGAACTCTGATTTGGACAA
>BJBW01006710.1:0-57837 GCA_004320125.1 Scolopax mira
ACAGATTGTTTAATCCCAGCTAAAATTATTCATGGTTTGGAAGAAATTCTGCCTTTTTGTAGCAGACCAGGAAGAAGTGTTGTACTGTCTTTGCACTCTTACCCTGCTTCGGTAACAACTCTTTCCCTGTGCCTGCAATGTGCTAGTTTTAGGTAGTATACTTTTGGAAGATGGCTTTTTCTGTCCTGGTCACATCTCTGCGATAAACCAGAAATGGTTTATTGCAGTAATTCCATTGCAACCTTTTGGACACGTGATAGACAAGTGCTCAGCATCAGCACTTTGGATTGTATAGAATAAGCTGTTCTTTTGTATGAAACTGTAACATTCTACTTCTAGTAATACAGAAATTTTTTTATATGTGTAATTTTTTTAATAGTGATACCCATCCTAAAATTATGTTAGCATGTGATTTTGTTTGTGTTTTATTACAAAATACATTGCAATAATGAAATGAAATAATATTGGTAGTTATCTACAACTTATTATAGCTTGGATGTAGTTAATATAATTTGCAGACAGACTCCAGCCTGTAATAAGAGGAGTGTTTCCACTCTTTCCTGTAAAGAGGAAATGATGCCTAATGAGAACTGAACAAGCAGTAGTGGTTTAAATTAACATGATTTGGGCTTTCTCCAAAGAATATTATTTAAAGACTTATTGACCCAAATAACTTCTAGGGATAGTCAAATGTCCATCAACTGAGATTTTAAAGAATTTTTTTAATGTATATTTGTCTAAGTATAATTAATCCTGCTATAGAACAGAGGGATGGACTGACAACTTTTTTCAATTCTGTTTTATATTGTATTAGTAGTCTTATGCAGTTATAAGAATTTAATGTTTCTGTTTACCTTGCTATTGAATGACTTCTCGGCTATTTTTTTCTTTTTCATTTTTAGACGCAGACATCAGTGAGTCTGGTATTTCTGTTAGAAGCACCGGTTCAGCTGCTTCTATGACCAGCCAAGGTGAGCGAAAGAGGAGGACGCTTCCACAGCTTCCCAAAGAGGAGAAAGTGAACGACAGCTCAAAAGCAAAAGCTACATCTCATCAGAGATCAGAAATAGGTGAAAAGCAAGACACTGAACTTCAGGAGAAAGAAACTCCAGCTCATGCCTCGGATGCTGACAGCAGAAGTATAGCTAAGTCAAGCAGAACAATGAATGGTCTTTCGCCCAAAGCTACTGGAGACAAAGTTTTTTCTTTCCCCAGCTCTTCCAGTAAAGAGAGAGTTGAAACTGGCAGAGAAACTTCTGTGGTGAAACAAGCTTTAGCAAAAATTCAACAACAAGAAAGAAAGGAACAAGGACATTGGACACCCACAAAACTGTCCTCTACAAAACCTGCTGCAAACCATCTTGAGAAAGGTAGGGAAGAGATGTCACCCAGAACTTCAGATAATCAAGACAAAGCTCCTGCAGAAATGAAGTTGCCACAGAGTGAGGGAAAAAGAAGAAAAAATGAAGAAACTATTAAAGGACAAAGTTCCAAAGCATCTGGAGGAGAAAAAAAGGAATCTTCAAAACCATTAGTGAGGCAAGGTAGCTTTACTATAGATAAGCCTAGCACAAATATACCTATAGAACTTATTCCTCACATTAATAAACAAAGTGGATCTGCTGCCCCTTCAGCATCTGGAAACAGGATACGTGATAGAAGTGATTCAATGGACACTGATTCCAGTCTAGATACAACGCTCATTTTAAAAGACACAGAAGCTGTAATGGCTTTCCTTGAAGCTAAATTGCGTGAAGAAAATAAAACTGATGAAGGCCCTGAGACTCCTAGCTATAACAGAGATAATTCCATATCACCTGAATCAGATGTGGATACAGCCAGCACAATCAGTCTCGTTACTGGTGACACTGAAAGAAAATCCACACAGAAGCGGAAGAGCTTTACAACCTTATATAAAGATAGGTGTTCCTCTGGTTCCCCTTCAAAGGATGTTTTAAAATCTTCTGCAGCAAGTGCCAGAGAAAAGATAGAAAAGAAAACTAAAAGTCGATCTTCAGATAGTGGGTCTAGAGCTGATGCTCGCAAAACTGTGCAATCCAGTGGAAGAATGAGACAACCATCAGTGGATTTGACAGATGATGACCAAACATCTAGCGTACCTCATTCTGCCATTTCTGATATCTTGTCATCTGACCAGGAAACCTACTCTGGCAAATCACATGGAAGAGTTCCTTTTGCCTCAGCAGATGAGCTTCTACATTCCAAAATGGAAGGAAAGTCATCTAAATCAAAAACCTCTCCTGTTGCACTTGGGCAATCTAGTAAATCTACCACTCTTCCAAGACCTCGTCCTACAAGGACTTCTCTCTTGCGCAGAGCACGGCTTGGTGAAGTCTCAGATAGTGAGCTTGCTGATGCTGATAAGGCTTCAGTGGCTTCCGAAGTGTCCACTACAAGTTCTACATCAAAGCCTCCATCAGGGAGGAGAAATATTTCCAGGATAGACTTACTTGCTCAACCTCGCAGAACTCGACTTGGCTCTTTATCAGCACGTAGTGATTCTGAAGCAACAATAACTAGAAACACTGCCTCATCTCGTACCCCAGAAGCTATTATCAGAAGTGGTGCAAGGTTAACATCAGCAGGAGACAGTAGTAAAGTTTCTGCTAGAACTCGAGCCAATAGTATTTCCCGACTTTCAGATTCAAAATCCAAATCTTTGGCTTCAGCTCATAATTCTCCCTCAGGTATGTGAGATTATTTGAACTAATCTTACACAATGCTAAATGTTTTTCATATTTGGATTAATTTATTTATTTATTTTTAAGGAACATTTTTTATGTAACATTTGTTGACTTTCAGATGATGCAGTCTCTTTTTGGAGGAGGAGGCTTCCTTGGCGGGGCTTGTGGATGTTTCTCACTTAAAGGATTATAATTTCTTGTCTTTGTGATTTTAACTGTTTGAATATTATTTTTTTTTAACTGGAAATCAGTAACAAAGACTTGCATTGAGATGTGGCAGCACTGATTTGCATCAAAAAAAAAAAAAAAAAACAGAACAGAGATCTCTTTGCTTGGGTCATAGTAGTAGAAGTTCAGAAAGTCAGCAGCACTTTTTACTACACAGCAGATACAATATTAATTTGTAAGGTAGGCTTGTAAATATGCTGAACAGCAAATGCTCCTTGAGGTATACCCTGAGCATTTGTAGAATAATTGTATTTATAATTTAAGATTAGCTTACACAACTGGAAGGGACCCTGAGCAACCTGATCTAGTTGAAAATATCCCTGCTCATTGCAGGGGGGTTAGACTAGATGAACTTTAAAAGGTCCCTTCCAACCTAAACTATTCTGTCATCTACAAAAGCAAGGTTTGTTTGGTAAGAGTAATAACAATTAAGTAACAAATGTGAAAATTAAATACAAACACTACCTAACTAAATATCATAAAGTAATTTATATTAAAATATTTGTTTGGCCTTGGAGTAATTTCTGTTCTTTGTTCCAAATCATTACAATTTGTGATTTCATGATGATTTCAAAATCATATTAATCTCCTTTTGTGTGATATTTCCTTTACAATACATACTGTCCTATGTATGGAAGAAATAATCTGTATAACTGATTAATTTTAACCTCCTATTCTCTTACAACTTAGATAATACTTTTAAGTGCAAGCAGTGTGAAAGGTTGTGAGGTTTTTCCCCAAGAGCAATATTAAATCAGTCAAGGTAAAGTGTAGTTGCTACTGGGATTACATGTTCTCCTTTACTGCTTCCCATTCAGTTGATATAAACTTCTGTGATACTTAAATTTCCCACAGTCCAATTGCCCATTTGTTGCTTGTATATTATAAATGTACCTTCTTAGTATTCTTAGCAGTGCTTATTCCCCACATATGGCTGTGTCACATTCCCCATTTTGGCTGTGTCATTTATTAGCTGAATAGAAATTTCTGGAGAGATATAAAAGGGGTGTTAACTGAACTATAAAGTTGAATCTGTTCAATATTATGGCAGTTGTCTACAAATATTTAAAAAAAAAAGCTGAAACTTCCAAGAAAACCTCTAGTCTTTCCCTGAAAGATATCATTGTAAAAATGGTATGTTTTAATTTTTAATCAAAGTTTTTAAATTTACGTATGCAGCCTGAAAGGTGGCAATGTTAGGTCAGGGAAGAGTATAAGTTCAGACTGCTTCTGTATGTTTATTTTAATAATTAACAATAGTTCACATGATGATATTGCGGACTTCTGAAAAGATAAACCCCAGATGTTACTTGTCATTTCACTTGTGTTTTTCACAAAACTATATACATAAAACTATATTTTGAGGTTTATGTCCATGTGAACTATTGCGTGCTTCCTAAAGTTTTTTCCAGGTTGTTGCATTGAAGTGATTTGACACTTTTGTTCAGGGGATTGGGTACAGACTTCTGAGTCTACTAGTCTATTATGACCATCCTTGTTTAATGTTCATTTCATACTACTGTTTTCAAGAGATAAAAAATGTTATCTTTCCATGAGCTACCACAGCATAATAAGCTAGGTTTTTTGAAAAGACCATTGTTAGAAATATCTACACTAGAAATTGCTTCTTTCCTGAAAAGTTTTATCAGTTTATATATTAAAATCAGGGAGAAGCCTGTATCAATGCTTTTGTAAAGGCAAAAACTAGAAATTGAAAGTATCTGACTGTATCTAAAGCAGTCAGATACTTTCAAAACAAAATCATCATTTAATAAATCAATCAAATCTTGCTACTATGTAAGTAAAGAATTTGGAGTCCCAGGTTTTGTCTGCATCAGTAAGCTTATTGTATAATTTTTTTTACTGGACTATTTAGAGTATACTTCAGGAAAATCGCAATTGCTTTGCAAGTGGTGTCATCTTACACATATAAGAGTATATCTCTCTCCCCACTGTTAGACATAGGCCACTACTCAATACATCCCCATTTTCGCCCTAGCATCTTAAAAAAAGATGCTAGTATCTACCCAACACATCAGGTTATTAATAATATTATCAGGTTAGAATAATATTATTTATTCTTTTATCCTTAGATATACATATTTAAAATATCTTTGACTAGAATGTTACTTGTATGCAACATATAAAAATGTCACATAGTGGAAGCTTTTAGATGCAAAGCATGTAATTCCTGAATTTAATTTTGTTTCTAGAAAAGCCAACAATTCACTTAATTTTAGCACTTTTGGAGATTACTAATGAAGAGTCTGACATAAGTGGTTAAGCTGTTTGAATGTGTTTTATATTGAGCACATTTAATCAAGACATAACAGGGATGTATTTTCTTCTATCCCTCAAACAAGACAGGCTGGAAAATGAATGGTCATTACCAATATAGGGTTTGGGTTGATTGTTTTTTTTTCTTTTACCAGAACACTGGTTGTTATTGAAGTGTTAAAGATGTTCCATCAGTCTTCTCATCAGAGTTCAGTTAATGTTACCACAATGTATAAAGTATTGGCAGCAGAGTCTTGCTTTTTAAATCCAGTTCACCAAAGAGAAAATTATTTCCGCATTTCCGAAATGTTTTTGTATATTCAAACATACATGTCTATAAAAAGGGAGCAAAAAAAAGTGTAATCACTGGATTTTTTTTATTGTCTTGTATTTTATGTGGATGAATTGCAACATAATAGCATTAAAATTGTCAGAGTTGTCAGCAAGCCCATAATTTCAAAGATCTTTTTTAAGCCTTGATAAAGTTAAGTATTGCTTACTTGTAAATGAAAAGGCAGGCAGATAAATGGAACATCTTGGATGAGAATTACCAGTGTTGAAGTAATTACCAGGGTGTTTCTGTGGTAGGAGGCTTGATAACTGACAACATTGTGAATACATGTGAAGCAGAATTAGTAATTTTATAGCACGAGCAATGAAAGATTTAATCAAGGCACTGAATCATCAAATAGTAGACCATGATCAATAAAAATAGAGAAGATGTTTTTTCACAATTGCAGATCAGACCTAGTCAAAAAGTGCTAAGCTGTAACTGTAAAATTAAGCCTTGAGTTAAACACAGAGACCTTCAGCAACTGGTTGTGTTAGCAAACAGCTGGCATGCTGACCTAGCTGTCATTGCAAATAACTAGCAGAAAGGTTCACCAAAGTTTGAGGATGGAGACAAAACACCCTTATTATCTGCTCTTTAGTGTCACTGCACTATTGAGCACCAAATCTCAGAATCTTTGAAATGGCTGAACCTTGAGAAGGCAATGCGTCAATGAGAGTAAAATATTTTATAAGGGATATGCTTAATAAAGTCTGTCCTCAGATCTTAAAAGTGTTAAAAGTGAGATTATGTTATCTAGTTGTTAAACTTGCAAGCTTAAGGTATCGCCAACAAATTGCATTTCTCACAGAGTAGTCACAAAATTAGATTTGTCTACTGATTATTTTAGACAATTTTTTGGAGGATTTCTTGTTATTGGTGCCGAAATTCTCAGTCTTTGGTGTCTAAGATAATTAATTGCACAATAGCGTTCAGAAATCTACATAAACTACAATGACATTTTGGGGCTGCATAATTTATGAATAGTATTAAAATCATATATGTGCAAATGTATAGCTAGCTTAATGGGAAACATGCTTGGATATTGCTTGTCATGAATCATACAACTTTGAGATTTTTACTGTTAAACTTGCATTAACTTTTTCCCCATATTAATGAGAAACCTGTTGATAATATATAAATAAATAACACCTTAAGGCCTTAAAATTTAATTGTCTTTAAAAAAGTAGAGGGATTTTATGGTACTAAGCAGACAATTGTTATTGATGTCATTTCAGTTAGTATCTCTGAAATGTTTAAGCTTTTACAAAACTCTATTTTTTCTGATGAAATGTATAAATTAAGAATCTTTTCCTAAAAAGTATGGGTGGAAAAGAGGACCTAAAACTAATCTCATCAATATATTTTATTTAAGCAAATGCTTCTAATCTGAATGTTTTAATACGAATTAACATGATAAAACACTATTTTGTACACAGAGAAATCCAAGCTTCTCCCAGACCCAGATCCTGATGTTGAAACTTACAGTGGTAGAGTACTAGAAATCAAATCTGTTTCTGATATTTCACTTTTCATTCAATTTTTAGTTTTTAAAAATATGAATACATATGCTCATTGTACAGTGCTGAGTTGCTGCACCTGAGAGATTTTAAGATAAACTTCATATTTATTTTGATGCATATAATTTGAACTGGGACAAAGAATTTAAACAAAAATTGATCATAAAATGTGGGCCCAACTCATAAAGGTCTTTGGACTTCGGTCACCCATTTCTTGCATGCTGTTGGTGGGGAAATGTGCTTTTTCTGCTTATGTTCTACTTCCCTAAGATCAAAACAAGTTTCAAACCTCTAAAAAGAGAACAGTGAATGCCTGGAGAGACATTTTTATTTTCCTCAGTAAAGTTAGATTATTTAAAAAAAACCAAACTCATAGAATTGGACATGATTTGAAGCCCGCATTTAAACCTGAAAAAAATTGAACAAGCATATTTTTGTTTTCAGTTGTTAAAGATGCATTATTTATATGAGGGAAGAGATGTAAGCTTATACACCAATGGCATATTCTACATACTGTAATCTTTGAGAGTGTTACACAAATCTTTTCTCAATGAAAAATTACTTTCATTTTTGGTTGATTAAATTCATATTGACATATACTTCATTTGCAAAATTTTAAAAAATTTTCAGGAGAAATCATTCGTGTGTTTTCTTGCTTTTTTCTGGTACTAAACGATATATATTACTTGAATCTGTCGAGAGATGATCACGTGATCACAGGCTTTTTAAAATTTCTACATTAATTATAGAGCCTCATGAATGTCAGTGAGTTTGGGAGACTAAATCCCCTGCAAGACTTTAGCAGGTTGTCATGATGAGCATTACACCTAGTGCTATCTCTTCCTGGTGGGAATGTTTGAGGACAGCATATCTGGAATGCTTTCACTAGACTAGGAATTCTAGGGGGATGAGAGCCTCCTACTTAGTTTCAGCTCTTTACTTCAGACCGTCTTCAGCAACATAGCTGTATATGCTTATGTGCTACATGTGAAAATATATGCTTTTTGCTCTGAGGCCGCTGTTTTTCTAGATGTGCTGTTGGCTTTTGTAACACAACATTAACTTTAAAATATTTTTTCTGTACTGAATATGTAATGCATCATCTGGGATTTTTATGCTTTTCTTATGTAAACATCCATTCTAAGCTTGGTGCCAGCTCCATCCTTCCTTCATGTCTCTTCATTTTTTTTGTATATCACCTTGTGTGTAAACCTTAAACTAAACTTGGGAAAAAATCTGCAGAAAAAGTGCAATCTGACTATATACTTAAATGTTCATGAATTGGGCCCTTATTTTGTATTACAGTTTGCTTAAGCTCATATGCAATTACTGGCTTTTACATCTTATTTCACTCATCATTATACAAAGAGCATCCGTTTTATGTTTTTATTAATCAATATTTATTATTTAACACGGATTTTGTAGCTTTCTTTTTAAGATGTAGTAAATAAACCTTTTGTGAGGTATCTGGGGATTGATAACAAATAGTTGTGTATTTTTGTGATGTTATTGAACTGATGTTTTTTTCTTACTTAAGATGCAATAATAATTCTTTTTTAATAATTAAACTAATTTAGTAAGTGCAAGATGGAGGCGCTTTCCTACAGATTATGCTTCCACCTCAGAAGATGAATTCGGATCAAACCGTAATTCCCCTAAACATACCCGTCTACGTACCTCTCCAGCCCTGAAAACCACACGACTGCAGAGCACTGGGACAGCAGCTCAAAGTAGCAATACATTCAAACACAGAATAAAGGAACAGGAAGACTACATTCGTGACTGGACTGCTCACCGAGAAGAAATAGCAAGGTTGGTTTTAAAGAAGTGCCTCTAAAATAACAAAGATTTGTACCCAACCAGTTATGCGGGTACCTATATAGGAGAAAGAGAGCTAATGGATTTTCTGTATCACTCTACTTCCCATTTTCATTCACAAACACATGGGTAATTTAAAATTCTTCTTATGAGAGACTGGCAGACAGAACACTCCTGTTGCCAGCATGTCTCTTTCTAATGAAAAATAATAATCATTTCCTGACATATGATAGCCAGATCCCAGAACCTCTGGTCACATTACATTGCAGAGGTACTCTGTGTAGAACTCTTAGTTGCTAATGGTATGTTTCCCGAGGCTGAAGTCTATCTGCTCTTTACATTCATATCAAGGGAAAATTTCAGCTAAATGCATAGGTGACAGAAAGAGGAAAAAAGTGATTTTTGGCAATGGGAGAGATGATGTTCTCATTTTACTTTTTTGTTTATCTAGACATTATTTCATGTTAGATACTATCTGATGTAAATTATATGTATCCATCAAAAAGTAATTTCTCTGCGAGTCCCTGAGCTTAGTGTAGCAATCCCTCCATTTATTGCTAGTAGCACTGCTTCAAGTGAACCGAGGAAAAGGTAGTCAGTTCTGCAGTTATTCCTTTATCATGCAATATCCAGGCAGTGAAAACTTCAAATACCTTGCACTAAATAAATAAAACTGTGAAAGTACATAAATGTTATTTAAAACTTAGATGCCAGTGTTCAGATTCTGAACCTTGTCACAGAACTTTGACACAGACACAGAAAAGTCTAAGCTTTTAAAATTAATCTTAACACTGTGGTCTCACAGCTGTGAAGCATTGTGTTTTGTTTAGTGTGATTAATTACTAATTAATTAATTACCCTACCTTTTTCAACTTCTTTGTTTCCAATGGAAGTGGTGAGAGGCTAAAATTGGTATTGCCAAGTTTGTTACCCTGTACAGAAATTTTACACAAACTGCATTTAATGAAGATATTTAAGGCTAAGAAAGCTATCACTCAGCAGTTGAGAAAGACTAGACTGCTGTCATCTATTGTCACTGCTTCCAACACCCGTCTCCTCTGTTACCCCCTGCTGAGCCCCCCTGCTCTAGGTCACTAGTTGATTCTTTCTGTGCCTCAGTGTCTCTTTGTGCTGATTCACAGTATTGCTCCCCCGGCTTCAAGTTTAACTTCCGTCCTTTATAAGATAATTTTTGTCTCAGCTCCATTTGCCTTTTCTTTTTCATAATCCTTTTTCTTTAGTGCTTTATCTATATTGTTTTCTATACAGAATTATACATTATTGAGTACTGACTATAAATTACTATCACATTGAAACTAATTCCAGAATTATTTTCTCTCGTCTAGTGTTTCACTATGATGATTGTCTAACACGTTACTTGCCATCCATGTTAGAGTTGTTTATTATGGTACTTTCAGGATTCATTTGAATTCCTTTAAATGTAGACATCTGACATCTTGTGTAACTTTGATCACTTAGCAAGAACCCAATTGAAGTGGCTGTGGCATGTTAATGCATTGTTGATTTCTGTGGAGAGTTAGTCCTAGTTGATTGATACTAGTTTTTATTATGGTGTTTAATGATATTTGTCCTCTGGAGAATGTACTAATAATTGAAATTTCCTGGGTTTTATTTTCTTCGCAACTATTCATTATATACCAAAATTTGTCTGAGAAATTCAAACATGACTATTGGCAACTTCTCTGTTTAAGAAAAAAGCAATGTGGTTGTGTGGGAAAAAAAGGAAGTAGATGCTCTAGTATCTTTTCTACTCAGAATATTACCTTGAGTTTTGGAGTTTTAATAATACATATATATAAGAGCATGAAATACAAATTAAAATTAACCCATAAGATGTAGTAATTAGGTTAAAGTAATTAATGTACTAGTATGTACTTAGAATATTTTAGTTTATTAAAAAGATTAATTGACTTTGTTTCTGCTTCAGTGTTCCAGTGTGATAGTTTGAGTTCAGAAATACTGACTTGAGTGGTCATGAGTGATTGCTGCTTATACTTCTACAGCATATCCCAGTTGCAGGTGCATCTGTGCTACACAAGGTTGTATTTTATTGTGGGTTGCTGATGGTTAGACACAAAATCCATTGTTGGAATTTGACTGGAAATTCCAAATAATTATGTTTGCCTTTCTTAAATTCTGCTCACTCAGTCTTAAGCTATCTCTAGGTCAATGGTGTCTATTCTTCTTGACTTGAAGACAAAGTGAAAATAAATAGTAGAAAGAAGCTCACCTTTAACCAGCACTATCCAGCATGGTATGCATCACTGTCATGTGGCTGTGCAACTACTTCTACTTAAGTGACAGGTGCTGCTCTTCACAGAGTTCTTGGTGGTTCAGAATTAGTACTGTTGACTTCTATGCCTTCACTCCTTTCAGGAAGAAGCATAAAATGGGATCACTTGGTGGGCAGCCTAATTCTACATCTTCGGAACTGCTTGATCCAAGCTGGAGATTCAGGGTGCCATAGTTAGTAGGGGGCTTTTAGCTTTTCCTTTGTGTTGGGCTTTTTTCCCTCCTCTTTTTGGCGTGTCCTGCAAAGGAGAGGAGTAACACAAACAGAGCTAGGCAAGCTTCCTTTCTGTGCTGAGCAGAATACACAGCAGAGATATTTTTGATGTGATGGATCAGAAGAAAGGAAAAGGAATCTTCAGCTTGAGAATTCAGATGATTTTATATAGTACCATCATGTCCGAGTTTTTATAGGCATGTTCTGTTTTTCCAACTAGAAATCTTGTCTTGATTAAATTTGAAGATTTAGGATACTGGTCTAGAATTTCAGACACGTTAAGAAGCTTGATCTGAGCAAGGACGTAATCAGAGGTCCTCAAGGAGTTCCATTCAAATAGGTAAACAGAGGTATAAATTAAATGTGTTCTGGACATTTCAGATTTACTATATGTATACAGGTCATCTGTGCAGTATTTTCAGTGTATTTCCAGTGCATCCCACATGTTGGATTTACTGCATGTTGCACACATATTTGCCTGGTAATCCTAGAAAGATACAAGGATTCTCTGTTTTTTTTTTGAGATTGCCTTCTACAGCATGTAATTAAAAGCTTCAGTTAAAAGTTTTTGCTTTTATGGTTCTGCAAATAAACTTTCAGTTTAGGAGGGCATACGCATTTTCGTAGCACAATTATCAGGAACTAGAACTTGGAAGCTCAAAGGCTGCAGGTTGGGCTCTACTGATCCAGAAGTATTTGTAGGGGAGAATGTAACACTCTCTTTATTACTAGGATCAGTCAAGATCTGGCTCTCATCGCACGGGAAATCAACGACGTAGCAGGAGAGATAGATTCAGTGACTTCATCAGGCACTGCCCCCAGTACCACAGTAAGCACTGCTGCCACCACCCCTGGCTCTGCCATAGACACTAGAGAAGAGGTAGGAGATCTTCATGGAGAAATGCATAAGGTTCTTCCTTTTCTTTATTTCTTTTGCTTTTAGCATTTTGCATAGCCTTTTTTAAGTTATTTCCACTCAACCTGTATGCATGATCTCTACATTGTTTTTTAATTTAAAGTTCCTTTATGTTTCAATAAACAATCCAGAAATTATTCTATGAACGCAGCTTGTCAAAAGGATGCATACTATCTGTCTGTCTCTTTTTTTCCACGAAACATAGGACAAGATAGTTATTTGTTTCTTATTTGTCTGTAGCCTTAGATACCATTGTATAGTATCTAAGTGCATTTAAAAATATTTGTGTGTGTGCGCAGAAATATATGTAAATGTATACATTTAATACTTTGTATAGATATTAAAAACAAAAAAGTCCCTCTTTTCACAGGTGACATTAAAGTTTTTTCTGAACGCTGAAATACTTAGGTACCATCAGTTAACAAGACCTTTAGATTTTCTTTCTTAATAACACTGTCAAAAATTGCCTTGAAATAAGTTTGCCTTGTGCTTCTAATGATTCTTATTTTCTTTTACTATCTCTGGTGTGCTGTTCTATGAATATATTGACTAACTTGTTCTAGTAACCATCACAGATCTAATACTGGTAAACATGTTAATCTGAATTTAAACCATCACTTTACCATATTACAATTCATCCTAATCTGTTGTAAATGTTTACTGTGTTTTTTTCTTCATAGTATTCTTTTCAAAATGTGTTTATTCATTTATGTGTGCATAAAGTTTGGTTAATACATTAGTGTGTTTAGTATAGTGTCTTTTTCTGTGGAAAAAAAGATATAAACAGTGATATGAAATCTGTGAGTTGTATACTCAGAAAAATTGTAACTGCACTCACATAAATTTTGTTTTTAATTCTCATGGAGTTATGGCCAAATTTTAAGGGAGTGAAGATCTCATTTTCTTGATCCAGTTGGATCACTCTGACTTTTATATTACTAAATAATTATTTTCTTCTTAAAGAAATATTTCAGAGTGTGTATATAGTACTGCAGGTGGCAGTATCTCCTTTAAGTAGGTACAGATGCTTCTGTGACACTATGACTAATCTGGAAAAAAACCTAAATTTGATAGTACTGTACTTAATTACAGATATATTCCCTCAACAAAAGGAATCAGTTATTCAATACCAGTTTATATTTAACTGTTATGTTACCTGCCCATAAGCAAAATTTCTGTGGGGTAGTTAATTTTACTATGTATGTCTGGTATTTAAAAAAAGGCCTTGATTTATACAATGTGTTCTTACACAAGAGATGCATCATTTTATAGCGTGCAAGACAACAGAATGATTTTTTGTTTGATAGGATTATTGCAAATCTTCAGAAGGAAAAAAATATTAGTCTGATCTTGCATGTATGCAGTAGGTTTCATAAACTGCATTTTTCTTTTACCTCCCCCAGTTGGTTGACCGAGTATTTGATGAAAGTCTCAATTTTAGAAAAATCCCTCCACTAGTGCATACCAAACCACCAGAGGGGAATGGTCGGCCTAATGATGCTAGACCTCAGCTAACAGATGCCCTCGACCCCCCAACAATTACCCGGAGAAGAACTTGGAGCAGAGATGAAGTGAGTATGCAACAGGATTCTCTATAGTAATGTGTCAATTTTAAGCTTTTGCAGTTGCCTCCCCCCTTAATTAGAAACTATCCTTTCTTTCCTACCTGTAGCAGGTGTCATTAACACTGTAAAAAAATATTTGTGTGTTACTTAATTTGCAAAATGTTCAAATAATATTGTTTGTCTATGATGCTAATTAGAACACAAGTGTATTTTTTTAAAAGTTAAAAAAATTTCAAAATATATGGTATTGTTTGTATTTAATTTCCATTAAAGTAAGAATATCTTTTTTTATTAAAAACTTATTGCAGGTTATGGGGGACAGTTTGCTGTTGTCCTCAGTCTTCCAATTTTCTCGCAAGATAAGACAATCCATAGACAAAACAGCTGGCAAAATCAGGTGGGTTTTTTAAAAATATTGTTATTACTGAAAATGTTCTGTTCTCATCAATGTTCCTATTAGTAGAAGAGGTTAGTATAATACAGATAGAGGAAACACGTTTAGCTCGTGTTTTAAAAAAGCAATGTTATCTGTGGCCTTTTTAGAATTCAGAAAGACTTGGGATTAATAATTTTTCCATTATTGCTTGTATGTATTTCACATTATATGAAGATAGATATCAGCAAAGTTTACACAGGCAGAACAATACCCACCATACTTCCAGCAGAAGAGCTGTTCCAGCACATGCAAATGCTGTGCCAAAGCTACGCAAGCCTTGTAAAACTCACTTCCTTAAAATGTAACGTTAAAATGTTACTGAACTGTAAAACTGGACCATGTACATTTTTCAAGTTATTGTAGGGATCACTGGTTTTAGGAAGGGAAACAAGTGGTACACAGGAGAACGGTTTCAGGAAATCCTGCTGAAAAAGAACTTGCTATGGAGACAATGTGGTTACTATTGAGTTCTAAATCTAAAATAACAGATGTGAGCATCTGTTATTTTTAGCTGAAAATCCCTGCTTAGATAGTTAGATTCCTGCATAAAATGCAATATTAACAGAAAGTATAGACATGTCAAAAATGGTAACATGTTGCTCTGTCAAGAACTCTGTTTAATTTGAATAAGCAAGCGTACAACCATTTGGTGACCACTTTGGTTGACAGGGATAAATCAAAACTCTAAATACAAAGTTCAGGATTGTATGTTTCACATGCCCTTCATATCTCTGTGCAGTTAATAATTTTAAAATGGAGTACGTTAATAATAAAGAAGTAATTTGGCTGAACTTCAGGTATAATCTCCTGAATATGAGAAAATACCAGAATTGATCAGTTTGTGTAGAAGCATTAAATATTGAAATTTTATCTGAGTGACAGATTAGTCACCAAATCACAAATTTATTTCAGCGTATGGTGATATAACTCATAAAAGCAGCAAAATACTAACATATTTGAAGGTAATGTTCTTGTGGGAGTACCAAAAATGACTTGACCATAGAAATCAAGAAGAAGAAAAAAAAATATATAAATGGTAAAAACTGTAGGTTATCTGCCATTTCTTGTCCTGATATTTGTAGGAGGAAGATTATCACTCAATGAAGAATAAAGTCTTTAAAAGCCTGCGGCCCATTCTTATAATTTCTGTTCTAAGCTTTTTTGTGTGTTGTTTTTACTGGTGATTATACATAACATTTTTGAGCACCTTATTTCTACTATCTTGGAACAAGTTCCTAGACTGATATTCATCTCATTTCTCTTTTTCTAACTCACCATTTTGGGGCTGCAGGATTATAATATCAGAAATACACCATTTGCTGCCTTTCCCACTTAGGTTTCGCCAGATACATTCTTTTATGTATCATACTATTTATTCTGATATCCTTAAACAAAAGATATGTCTTTTGCTATGTAAATATTGGATACAAATGAGTTAGTGAAATGCAGGTGTACAATACAGTTACTCTCAAAAGCTGTGCCAAATGAGCAGAGTTCAGCTTCCTTATGCAGAATTTATTACAAATTATGCAAAATTTCACAACTTGTTCAAGTTTAATCAATCTCTGGGTGCAGGCTATCATTTAATTTAATAGCTGATCTCAAAATATGAGCAAATAAATACATGCAAAGAGGTAATTAAGCGTGACCATTCTTTGAAAGTAATTTTAAAATGTGTTTGAAATTTGGAAATATAAACAAAATACTACATTAAGTTTTGGGTTGTGCATAATTGTCTGGAAAAATACAGTGACATCCATAAGGAACTCTGCTTACCAATATATATTTTTTTTCCTTTTAAAGCTGCATCATTGGAACAAGAATCTTGCTTATTGACTCACTTGTTTGTGGTAGGCGTCTAGGATAATACGTTTCTCAAATTCCTCAGAAGCAGTAGTAGATGCTCTACCTTTTTTGTCATCCTAATTTTTCTTGATGGTTGTCAGTTTCTGAGCTGTAAATATCTTGCTAGCACAGCTGTAGTTTACTTAACATAAAAAAAACTGAGTTCAGTACAGTGAGTTAAAATAAATTTATGTATGCAAATTTATTCTGAGAAAAGCAGATATCTATAAAATCAAGTCTTACACTTTTCTGATTAATTTTCTGATCTTAAAAGAAAAGTTACCTGCATTGTAAGGAATGTAATAATGATGTGATCATGATATTATAAATGTAAGCATCCCTATAAACATTTTATATACATTTAAACAGAGTGGCATTGCATATTTCTATAAAAAGACAGTAGAGAAACTTTAATTAATAAGCAATTATTTTGGATATTCTCAATAGCTGTGATCAAAACTTCTCTTTCCTGCTTCTCAGAATGAATTGAATAATATGATGTTATTCATAATATCATTAGTATTTTGAATCAGGAAAACATAGTTTCAGAAATGTTATTAGAGAGTATATAAGGCAGCTAGGTCCTATTACAGATTTTACCTTAGCTTTGTTTTTATGTACATAAGTTCAACCGGCTGGTGTGTTTCTATTCCTTTTACTGGAGTTAAGTTACTTAAAATTTCTGTCCAGAACAGATACAATGAGAATAAACTAGGATTTGTCAAGCAGTGGTGTATTTTTCCATCAGATGTCTGATGATCAACTTTGTTACAAGATGATGGCACTACTTGAGGACATACAGTGTTTCATGTTTTCTTCACTGTAGTTTCGAAGTTTTTTTAGTTTATTTTTTCCTTCCTCAGAAAATGTATGTATTAATGTTTACTCTTTGTATGCTTTGTATATTAATACATTGAAGCCATGTGCAAAAGTGGTGATTTGCCTTGATCCCATGACATTGTGTCATGAGAGTAGCACTTCCTCTCAACAAAGCCTGTGACAAAGTCATGTCTTGAAGCAGCAGCGAGGGAATACCTCTGTATCAGAGGTATTCCAGATATCTATGTACTGATAAAACGGGGTATACATTTTGAAAAACTACTTTCTTAACATGGTAATCACAGAGAGTAAGATTTTCCATAGGGTATAAATAATGGAAGAAAGATTAACAGAAATGCAATACTGAGTCTCCCAGATTTCTTTTGAATTCTTATGAATTGGAAGGTCTTTCCGAGATTCAAGATCTTGTGAATTTCCATCTAAAAATTACATCCTCAGAGACCTACCTACGCTACTATTTTAAAATGTATTACTTTTCATCATGATTTTAAATTCCCTTTTTGCTTGCTTAACAGTTTTACTGCAGCTATTTTTGTACTTTTAACTCTGAAGTACCAAGTAGAGGAGAAGCGGATTTCGACTTCTCTGTCATCATGGTATCACTTTAAAAAAAAAAAAAAGTACCCAGACGTTAAATATCTGCACATTCTTTTTTTATGTTACATTTATGATATGCCAATGAAAACAAAAAATATTTTTCATAGGAGGGAAGCGAAATGTAAAGAAAGGGGAATCTCTTTACATATGCTTTGGCAAGTAACTTCTTTACATATAATAGAAGTGACTTCTTTAAACATGTAAGAGACGTGATTCTTGTATTACTAAATATTGTGTATATGATTTGCTGAAACTTTTCAATGAAAACTTCTATGAAATGCATTTTTCTTTTAATTTCCTGAAGCGTTTTATTTTTCATTATCTTACTATACAATACAAATGTAAAACAGTTTCATTTATTTACCATTTTTAATCTTTATCTTATGTTTTGCAGTTGTTGTAAAATGCAGTGTTAATGGGGAATTCTGTGACTACTGTAAAATAGTTGGATTTTTAAAAACAATTTCATTGCTGGAGGAAAGAATCAGCTGTGTCTTTTCAACACCATAAACAATGATCCAGCTACAGAACTGCCATTTTAATGTCAATAGTGATGATATTGATGAAATTGTGTATGCTTCTGAAAATTTAAACTGTATGGCTGGATCCTATCAGTTTTCAATATTTCAGATTTTACTTCTATTCAGTGCTCCCTTTGCTGCTTTCTCATATCATGTTATCTAATCTTCCAGTCTAGTTTGTTTATTTTAGTCTATTTTGAATATATTGTTCTTGAATTTCTTTTTTCTAGAATATTATTTAAGGACAAAGACAGAAATTGGGAAGAAATTGAAAACAAGTTGCGAGCTGAAAGTGAAGTTCCTATTGTGAAGACATCAAGCATGGTATGAATAGTTATCTTTACTGCGATTGTTTGAGCTTCTTACCTAATTTTTAAATGATCAATAGAGGATTATTTTAAATAATCAGTAGTGTTATTTCCAATGATACAAGGGCAAAAATCTTTTAAATGTTTTATTTAGATATTCTGTATATTTCAGGAATAAACTTGAGCTTCTTTAATAATTGCTAGTACTTACTGTCTTTTAAGGAAGCAGTTTTAAGTAATTGTTCAGGGGAAATTCTCAGATAGAGAATGCAATTAAAGGGTTTCAGACTATATATAGACCATCAGTACTTTTGTTTAAGAAAAGTTAACAACCATTAGTTTGAATGTTTTACAATCTAAAGACTACTTTACCTACTGATTACCTATTAATACTTAATACATAATGTGTAATACTATTAATACTGATTATTAATATTTAGAGAAATAGTTGCATTTTACTATATATGAATGAAGATAATACATTGACACATTGAATGAAAAATAGATACATTGCAGTAAAAGCACTCTTCAATGAAAAATAATCACGTTGAATTTGTGTGGAAGTGATAAACATAAGATACCAACTACAGCTTTAGTTGCTTCATGTTGTCTTCTACCCCTGCCTAATTAGAGTCATTTCATGACTAGACTGCATGACAGAATGAGGGAACAGAGCATACATGTTATTTCCTAGCATGATTCTCCTCAACTTCTACTTCAGAGTGTAGGAGTTGAAAAACATCTCTGCATGTGAGAGCAGGCTGAGAGTCCAGCTATGTTATTTTTTTTCTGAAAGGGAAAGGTGGGAAAGGAAACTCCTTCTCATATATTTTGTATTGGACCGCTCAGAAGCGAAATGTGAACATGTTTCCTCTGTTGTTGAACTGGCTAACACTTAATCTGTTAGTTTATCATGCATTATCAAACTCATCCAGAGCTATTATTAGTAATTCAGTTTTTATTTATATTTATTATTTAATAGATACACTGACAGGTTTTGGTTTTTTAAAGTTTAATTTAGCAAGTTGCTTATGGAGGTTTCTCATTTAGAAATATGATAATATAAGGAGTTCCTGTTTTCCTGTCCATTTTCAGAATAAGATTGGAGTTCAGTGTTTTATATTCTAAATGCCATGAATATCAGGTTTTGAGGCATTTATTCAAAAAAGAAAAAGATTAGTTGTATATTTATTCCTAAGTTCAGCATTCTACAGATTCTTTTTCAATGCATTAAAGCATCTCCCATTGTTTGAAAGTATGTGGGTTTGGGGTTTTTTGCCTATGCAGTGATTTTCAACTTTCTGATCAGTTTTCAGAGCAATATATTGTTCAAATGTAGTGCTTATTTTTACGACAGAATGTCATTAAAAGTTAACCAAGGACAACTGTAACTGATGTTTGTTTTGTCCTTGGAACATTTATGTCCAGTTCAGATGTGGAATCTACTTAAAGATAATGACTTTGTAAAACCCAAGGTAATCAATCTCTTTGCCACCCACAAAAACCACATCACTTAGTACAGAATGAGTTTATGAAACGCGTTAAATGGATTTCTAAAATCAGTGCCTTTGAAAATTCTTATCTTTTGAAGAGCACTAATAGATCTCCTCAGCAGTTGGATTAACAGTATTCTTCAGTGTAGGGTTCTTCAGTTGTATGATTCATGTATTTAAGATGTGGTACATTTAATAGTCGTTGTGTTTCTGAGCGTGTTGCTGTGGCTATGTCTGTGTTAGCAAGTAGCACAGCACAGAGTAGGAAAATCTCAGGCAAAAGAGTGCTGAGGACCCAACATTGGTGTGCTGTATCAGGTCTCCTAGGCACAGGGTGCAATGGCTGCAGACAAAATTCTGGTGTGGTCATCTGACTGCTCTGACTCACATCTGAACAAGGTTATAAGTCACTCAATTCCATTAGTATTGGACTTATACTGTAGATTTGCTTTAGAAGCTTGCTGTTACTTTGCCCCATTTTTACAGAACTGTGGTGCCTACAAGTCTGTGCTTGGGGAGGTAGCGCAGGCCGATGAGCAAGGGCCAGAGTGAGGTTTGTTGACCCCAGCAAGTGCGGAGGAGCTCTTGGTTTCTGAGTAGGCCAAGGCTGTCCAGCCTTAACCACTGCCTCGCAGGATGCAAGGTGGATGTGGCTGGGCCACCAAAAGCAAGGGTGTTCTTGATGCTAGGAGGGACGACCCAAACAGCATATTGCAAAGGCTGGGGGGGGGGAATTTTTTACTAATGATAGGTAGTTTGAGTCTCTTTTTTCCTTAATGAAACTTTTCTTTCTTTCTTTCTTTCCTAGGAAATATCATCAATCTTACAGGAATTGAAACGAGTTGAGAAACAGCTGCAAGGTAAAAATCTTTTTTCACTTTTCTGTTTCATTGTTGCTTGCTTTAAATTTTTTAAATGCATATCTACATATATATATATATATATCATGAAAGAAAGTTATCACATTTTATTAAAATATATTCATGTTGTCAGTTACATACATTAATATAGATGTTGGCACATTTGGTAAAGAAGCATCACAGAATTATTTTAAAACAAAAGAGTGAGGATATCTGTTTATATAGGGGAGGAAAAGCTCAACTGAAAATTAAATGCTCAAAGGAATTATTTGTGAAACATTCATAATAGAAATATTTTTTGTGGATAAATATTAAAGAGTAGGTTTATAAAATAGTCTTTGCACATAAGTAATACCCTCATGTGTAGCACAATTCAGTGTAAGGAATGCACTGGGATCATAATATATAGGAAATCAAAAAAAAAAAAAACCAAAAAAGCCAAAAAAACCCACCTTAAATAATTCTCTGACACAATAAAATGAAAATTTATAATTAGCTCTTGACATCCTCCCTGCACACTAGTGAATCCACTCGTCATAATTTTGGAGCCCAAACACTACAAAATAGAAAAGTTTCTTGGCTTTGCACGTGCAACGATTTCTCTATGTATAAAATGGAAAGAAGTATGGTGTACTTATAAAATCTGATATTTTGACACATAAATTTATCAAAATCAACATAAAAACTGAGCATCTTTTAAAAAGAAGTTGCAGTCTTATTCGTTTTGTTTGGAGTGGTCAAATGGATTAGTGCTCCATGCTTCTTATATGTAAGGTTTACTGCATTTGATGTACATTTCCTATATTTGTAATTTTTAATATCCAGGTTTAATCCTACAATAAAACATGTTTTAAAAAGAATGTTTCAGGAGGAATCATTAGCCAGCTTCAGAGACAAATCAGTATTTCTTTCATGTTCAGCTATAATTAAAAAATGTTAATTTATTGCAAATTATATTGTGTTTAGAGAATATAACAAAGAAATAAGTCCCAGAGAAAGAGGCTAAATCATTTCCTTGTGCGTGCAGTGGTGTTCAAGTAGATGTTAGTACAGTTTTGGAAATTAAAAAGAGAAAGGTTCTGATAAATTTAACAAATGTGTTAATACTACAGTAAAATGAAACTGCACGAGGTGCTTCAGTTTTCCCTCATTGTGTGGAGAGAGATACACACACAATAAGTCCTTTTTTATGCATTTAAAAGGATAAATTATTGCTCTTTTATAGAAATTTCATTCAATCATGGAATTAGCAGGTATGGATATTTGGGGTGGAGTAGGGTGGAATGAAGCATAGTCTAGTGGTAATATTAGAGAAGAAACCCCCTTAAATTCCCATCTTTCAGTCCCTATTCATAGATGGATTGTCGTCTCTCTTTCCTGTCCACACATCAAGCAATGCTTAGTTTGTGCAGCTTCATTTCATCTAAATCTTTAATGTATGTAAGTGCTTTTAAATGTATGTATCAGCTCCTTCTATGTCGGATACACCGCTCTTTTGTGGCAACAATCATAAAGGCATGTGTCTGTCATCATAAAATAAAAACGTTTGAACGGGATTTTTGTATCGTATTTTTTATGGTTTCTTGTCCCTTTCATCTTTTCTTAATCGCTTAGCAATTAATGCTATGATCGACCCTGATGGTACCCTGGATGCTCTGAGCAACTTGGGATTCGTCAGCCCCATCTTACCAGCTCAGCCGAAGCCGAAGCCCAGTCCCGTTACCCAAAGTACCCGCCCTCAAGTGCAGCCAAACTGCCAGCCCGAAGCTCGGGCTCTACGAGCCGCCGCTGTCCCTCTTGCACCTGAATTTGAGAACGCTGAATCCGAGTCGGACTTCAGCATACATTTCAATAGGTTTAACCCAGATGGGGAAGAGGAAGATGCCACACTGCGTGAGTGACATCTCAGTGTTGATACAAAAACCTTTCATGTGGAATGTTTAGGAAAAAAGGAAAAAATATTATAGTGGTTTTATAATTTTTAAAATAAAAGGCTTGGTCAAACGGCAGTTGTTTTATTAAACCAGTTTTCTTTTACTGTGATGCTTGATTGTCACACAAATCCTTTTCAAATCATAAAGGTGTGCATAGATACAAGTGTAGGAAAGCAGATTGTGGCAGGTTTGCCCTTTGTGGTTGTGTGCTTTGCAGAAGAATTATTATATCAGCAGTTTCCCCTTAATAGATTTATTTCTTTTTAAAAGCCATGAAAGCGGTCTAACATTTAATGTTACTGAAACCCCAAATCTCTTTGCCAAGCTGCTGTGATGAATGGAATTCCTCAACTAAAGTTTGTACAGAACTGTTGAACAGTTACATTTGATTCTGAATTAAATGATTTATATATGAAACATTATCTTTGGCTACAATGACACATTACTGCAAAAGGTAAGACAGATTTCAGGAAGTATTCATTCTTGTGTACTGAAAATCTCAAACAGTTCTCTGATTTATATAACCTTGTTGCTGCGTAAATTGTCTTGGGGTTTACGAAGTTCACATATTATGTTTGCACTAAGATTTGCTGGGAGTGATAGGTGAACATATCGATATTATTAAACAGCAAGCAGTGTTTTGGTGTACATAGAAAACTGATAATACTGTACATGTATTATCATTGCAGTGTTTTAATCCACTTTCTGAAAGGACTATTTGGCACTTTTTGATCTTCTTCAAATGTCTTTTTGATGTTAATGAAAGTAGAAGTATTTCATATCTCATTTCTGTCCAAATATTTGTTGAAACTAGGAAACAAATTTAAACGTACAGCAATGTGGACGTTTTAAAGCATATTGAGGCAAATGAGCTCTCGCCAATTCAAAAACAACATAAGCTTATGGAAGAAATTACTGTTCCTTGGAATGATCATGAGATGTAAAGTTTTCTTTAGGGGACTTGGAAATAGAGTTGTCATAATTTGCTTGATCAATAGATGCACTCCCAAGCAAATGATTTTATTTGCTTCTGTATGTTTTCCTGTAGTCTTGCTAGTAAAGCTGTCTCTGTCTTACATATTTAAAAGGATTCTGGAAGACGACTGCTAACATAGACATTTTGCTTATACCACTGAAAAGCAAGTCTATTTAAAGTTTCCTATATAAGCCTATTTTCCTTATAAGTTGTCCCAGTAACTTAACATTCGGAAATAATAATAAAAATAAAAGTAAATTACTTTGTATTTCCAGAACACTGTAATTTGGAGGAATGTTATTTCTGTTAAATGTAACTAATAGACTGGAATTTTCCTATGTTTGCATCTGTCTCTATATATTAAGGTTGAAGATACAGTTTTGCAACTTTTATGAAATGGTCTTTAATATTTCAGCAATAATCCTATATGACATTTGTTTAAAAAAACTACTTTCTGTACACTTTTAAATTGTACAGGCTTTCAGAAGTCAGTAAAAGTTGGACCAGTTAATAAAAATGCAAAAACTTTTTTTGTAGAGATGTAAAAACAAAACCACTAATCTGTTGTATAATGGATTTCATATTTTCTTTAAAAAAATTAAAAACAAACAGCCTTCCTGTATGACTCAATATGCTCTACTCCAGCTAACTGTGGAAGCCTGAACTACACTAGTTTACAGAGGCTTGAAGAAAAGTTTTTAGAAGGTGCAGAAGGGCAAAAATAAATTGAAACTAGAAGTAGGTGTTGAAAACCAAGTGTACCAAACCATCGCCATAATTCCTTCTTTTGTTTAATGCTTGGGAACATGATTTTTCTGCAGACTCGAGTGGAAAGTAGGAAATGGCTAGGAAGGACTAAAGGTGCAGGCTCTTCATGCGAGATTCTGTTTGTGTTCTTTCAGGCGTTTATACTTTTATGTTCTGTAATAAGCATTTTGCATTACTATGTTCTTATTTTGTATGAACACGTTCTCCTTATTTATTTTTGTTACATTTATTATGTATGTTATTTTGTTATATGCATTTACAACTCCATTTTTAAATAAAGTGTTTCTGGAACTTTACAAATGTGTGAATTAGTATTTGAGAGCTGGGAAGTTCAGTCTTCCTGTGATCAAACTTACCTTTACCGAAATAGGCAATGACATTTTTTCATAAACGGCTTTTCTCTGGAAAAAAAAGTTATATTGTTCTCACTGCTGCATCATTTATTCTGTGCTGACAGCATTGGCTTACTTTCCCTTACTTAAGTTCATTTTCACAGTTGAATTGATTTGTGTGTGCAAAAGTAGAGGAAAAAATAATCTAGTATGGCATTCACCAGATAGTGAAACACACAGACTGTGTTTCCCTTTGCAGAATCAAAGTAAATTAATTTTGATGCACCTGCCAAGTGCAACAATAGATGCTTTTCAGTCTGCTTTCCTTCTGCTTCACATGTTGGAAAACTTTATTGAATGTTCTGATTTGCCTCCAGACTAGTGACTTTTTTCCTTCTGTCCTGCTTCGGCTCTTTACATACTTTCCTGTAAGTGACTAAAATTCCTCTTCTGTAGCTAGCTTCATGCAAGAATAAACCTGTGAGTTTACTATAAAGCACAAGAATTCCTTCCCAGATTGTGGTTCAGTGTTGCTGAGTTTTGCTGTGACTTGGCAGCAGCCCGTTCTGATCTTGCTCTTCTGTGCAGCTGTTTTTCCTTTGTATCCCCAGTCTGACAGCCCTGAGACTGCACCAATGGCACATAGGAACACTCAGTAGCACTTAGCTCTAGAGGGGCAGGTGATTCTGCTGTTCAGAGGTGGCAGTTTGGTTCGGTCAAAGACAAGAAGGTTCAAAGGGCTTTCTTGGTGCTTAGCACTTTTTCATATTCCCCAACTTAATCAGCTGTTATTCTTTCCTCCCTTGTTGCAGAACCAGAGCCCCATTTCTGGAAACAATAGCGTAGCATTTTGTTATTTCTTCTCACATAATATTTTCATCTGTCCACTGTACTTTGAGCCAAGGTTATGCAGGGATGTTTTTCACAAGTACATAGGAAATCCAGCCAGATTGCATCAGTCCCCTGCTTCCTTTTGACATCAGGAAGTGGGACTGATACGCTGGGACACAGAGAAAGCAGAGTTCGAGCCTTTTCTGGTCAGCTCTGTTGGTTCCTCCCTTAGCTATGTGCTCTGTTTTAATTATACATCCAACAAATACCTCTAATGACACATCTAGTTGTAGCATACAGAAATAAAATTGAGAGTATAATTTATGTGCCTGACCTGGTAACTGGTAACAGCAAGATAGTGTTTCACTACCAGAAGCAACTACTACTTCAGTCTCTGAAGAGAATACTGCTTTGTACAGAAAACTGAATTTCAGTCCCTGCCCATTGGAAGGCCTTTGTCATTTTTACTGGAAAGATTTCAAAAGATCTACAATTACTACTTCTCATGCAGCCATGAAAAGAAAGGGTGTGCAGGAACGCGTGAAGCGTTCTGTGAAATAGAGCATGTAAGTAAAAGGAGGCCACTCGTTACATGCCAAGGAGACTTCATACTACCAAGTCTTCTGTATCTAAAGAGAATTACAAGGAAGACACAGCTGCTCACCAGACAAGTTGCTTAACTTCATCTTGATGAATAATCAGATTTTTAAAAGCAGAAGAATGTAATCTTTGACTTCAAGTGGAGCACACCCGTAAATGCTGACAAGGTTACAGTCCTGGTACTATATTAAATACATCCGACAATACCAGTCGTGACAGTATTGCTTGCCTAATGCTAAAGGACAGCATTTCCAGCTGCACTAGATCAGTAATCTTGTAAAAAAAATTTTTTGTTTTTAACTTGGTAAGCCTTACCAAGTGCTGTTCTAGCAAGAAACAGACAACAGAGGAGTGGCTTGGGAGCAAGGCGTTTCCTTTTCAGATAATTTTGTTGCTATTCCTGTATTTCTGGAAGAAAAGATGTCATTAGCAAACAAGTGGGATTATGCAGCCCTGGAAGTACTTTAAAACAGGATTAGATAACTGGAAGCCTGCTGTCAAAGATCTTGAAGACCAGAGTTAATAGTGAAAAAATAAATCCAATGCTCACTTTGTTTTGCTAACAGCTTCACAAGCTGTTGCTGTTCCGTGAGATTTTAACATTCTTACCTCACATCTGAGGAGAGCTCTTGAAATGATGAGGTATTACAGAATACCCTTTTTGGGGGAGTCTGTATTAAGATAGGAGTTTGTAGTTACTTACTATCCTCATGGGAACACAGGGCAATTTTCGAGTTAGACTTGCAAAAATTCTTCAAGCAGTAGGGCCTCAGTGGTAGAGTGAGGGGAGAGAGATTTTTCCATTTCAGGGATAAACCCTACATTTTCACTTACCAGTTAATGTGTGTCTTTGCTAAGATCTGCTACTCTAGTCCATCAATTCTTTAGGGCTAGCATTTTAGACTTGTAAAAATGAATACAGATGTTTATAATTTATAAGGCTTTTTGCTCCTATGGAGTAGCTAAAAGCACTATAAAGATTCTAGGGGTTTTTTATATTATATTTAAAAATAACATTTTAGTAGCAGCATGACTTATATTTCAAGCAAACTGTGGTTTTCCTAAACAGAAAAAGCTGAGTTACTAATAAGGATTTTTAAAAATATGCAACGTGAGCTTTCTAAATTCCATACAGCTATTGATGCACATATGGACTCTATGTGAAGCTGGATGCAAAGAACAAGGATTTATATATAGAATTCTAAAAAGTTAATGGGTAACTTCATTTTTGATTCACAGCATCACCTCTAAGATGATGTTATTTACAAGTTAAAAAAAAATTATTGAGGAAGTAATACTGATGGGAATGTGAGTTGTGGTTTGAGTTCTTAGTGACTGATTTTGTTGAGAGATGAGAGAGCTGACATGCAGATAATTCAGGAGATTTTAGAAGTATTAAGAAATTAAATGCTTTAATAATGTTATTGGAGAAAATAACATAAATGGTATTTTTCAATGTAACAACAGATTAAAAAATGAGCAGGAAAAATGCTATGTTCTCAGCAGACATTATTGGATAAGGAGAATCAATAAAGTGCAAAAGACTAAGCAAACTTTTGTAAAAACTGTAGAAAAATCTATAGCCGGATGAACAGAAGTCAATGGAGTCAGGGAGGGAATACCAAGTCCCAGACCAGAGTAGTACCTGTTACTGAGTGGTGCAGCTAATTTGAGGCAATTCCAGTGCAAAGGAGAGCTGGGAAATGCAGATGGCACATAAGAATTTGGCTACAAGAATGGTGCTTTCAGAGCTGGTCAGAAGCTGTGCAGGGATACACACTTCCAGCTGCAAGATGTACCTCAGGTGCAAGAGAAACTGCAGCCTCCCTGCTCCTTGGCAGAGGATGGCAGCTGGAAATACTTAGGAGTTATTATGTGTGTTAGTGATCACATCATTTTTCACTCTGCAGAATAGACAGAGTTTTGCACATAAAATGACTGAAATGATAGAAAGCTCTTTCCATACAGTGGAATAAAAAAACCCATGTACTCCAGGGCACTTAATTTTATGCTGTTTTCCTAAAATCATTTTTGCACCTCACAGATGAGATATATTTAACTGACTAAAGAGGCATTTGTATAATGTTGTAATCTTAATACCTGCACACTTGGGAATTCAAGAGCTAACAAGTTACAGCACAACCGTGTTCATTCTTTGTTTCCAAATATGCAAGTATATATGCAAACCAAGCTCCTTATGTCATTGATGCTGTCAGAACAATGAATGGCTGATAAAGGGGTCATTTACAAAAATCAGTTTTTAACGCAGCTTATGCAATGCTTTTAACATTGTACAAGTTGCTTTCTTCCTATTGTGTGTCTGAGGTAAAAATGTTGCTATAGCGATTTCTTGACTTGATTTTCTAAATGTACAACTTCCTCAAAGAGAGCTCCTCTCCAACACCTTTGCACATTTAAAAATGCTGGGGTTTATTGGAAATCACATCTGCGGCTCCACTGAAGATATTATTCTGTGGACAACAGAAGTTAAAATACAAGTCTGAAAACACAGCTTAGTGGCTTATCTCAGTGCTGCCATTCGCAGCAGGCGTTCTGCAGTTAGGGGGGTGCTAGGGGTCAGTCTGCATGAGCAGCGTTTGCTCTTTGGTGTAAGTAGCATTTGCTGCTTGGAGTTTTTGAGAACATGTTTTTAAGTTTCCAAACAGCTTGAGTATCTAAATTTCTAACTTTGTTCAATATAAGTATTTTTAAAAGTTCAAAGTGACATAATCATAGAAAGCCATAATTTCCTTTTTAGTGATTAAGTGATTTTATTTGGAAAATATGTGAATTTTCTGTAACAGGAGAAAAATGTTCGATAAAACCATGCATTTGTCTCCTAATGCTCCAGCACTCAATTACAAGTTAAGCAGAGCTGGCCTCCATGTAGTCAATTAAAAGGTTCATGTAACTGTTAATTCATGCACGTGCTTAACCAAGTGCAAGACTTGATCACTACATTTTGGTTTTTGCTTATATGCAGTTTTGTAGAATTTAAAAAAGCTGCCCGCCCAGCACAGGCAGTTTAAAAAGCATTTTAAATTAGTTGATTATAAGCTTTAACCTGATGTTGCAAAAGCAATGATATTAAAATTAATACGAAGAAATTATCCTGGCTGACATCAATGGTTTCTTTTAATTGATATTTAAATTCCTCCAGATGAAGAAGTGTGCTGGAACTTGTCTTGCTGCTTAAAATGCAGTAAGCCAAAAAATGGAAAGCACAGGATAGTAGAAAAAAAAATCTATAATGTATGATGAAAAAGCATAGCTGAAGGAAATTTCTAATTAATTATTTTCTCCAGGGAGACACGGTGAAAAGCTTGAAGCTAAATGGGCTTTGGAGAATCACTGCAGATCAATGAACCAGTCTTGCCACTTTCTGGAGCCTCCCAGACTGCAGCTCAGAGGACTGGCTGGATAATTTTATGAACATGAGTATTGCTTGTAGGCTTGCACTGCACTATTGAAGCCAAAGAAACAGTTACAAGATTTTACCCTCCAGTGGTGCTTTCCTTTTGAAATCTTTCAAGCACTTCACAAACATTTTGAAATTTCTATGAGGATATAGCTTCATCCTGGTCTTACAGGTGGGAAAATAGACTAAGAAAACTCCTACTGTCTTTGCTGTCTAGAAAGTGCTGAGGCAAGGCTTTCTCACTGCTGAAATCTCAGTGACAACATACAGCCTGATGGTAGCAATAATGCACCATTTGATCTGACTGCTCATTTTTTCATATCAAAGTCATCCCTGACTCCCAAGTGGATTTGACAGAGCTGATGACCTGTGTCCTTACAGACAGATCAATTTTTGCTTCCTTCTCCTTCTCTTACCCATGTAAGATGTATCTCACACGTACCCATGAGGCAGGCATCTCTCCCAGCGAGCTGCATTAACCAGCTGGTTTTGGCCGCCTCTTCAGAACATGAACCTAACTTGGTGTTTTGCAATACTTTTTTCTTTCTGTTAAACGTGGAGTTTTCATACATAATCCTTAGTACTGTGCATATCTCAAAATTTCCACAGGCCTCCTGAAAAGTTATTTAGCTATAATAGTATAGCCCTATTTCTGTCTGTTAGACAACGCTGAATGCAGTCATGTGTATCAGCTTTATTTGAGTTAATATAGTCTGCCTGTGCTTTAAGTGCTCTAACGCTTGATGCAAATTATCCTGATTTATGTGCATATATTTAAAAGTGTCCAGTTTTTTTTAATCTTAAGATTTAAGGGGCTAACAGAGACTATCATTACAAGTTTTCAGCCACTGATACTTGGGGTTTTAGATTTGCTGCCAGTTTGGCAGCACTGCAGGTGTACTGATGAAGCCATTTATTTTAGTTTTCTAATGTAAGGATTCTATTTCTAAATGTATGCAGAAGCCCAGAGTGAAAGGCATCTAAGCAACTGTATTTTGTTCCATTGTCCAAAAATTATTTGGAATATAGGAAAGATGATATTTTGTACCTCCAGATAGTCACAAAACAGTTTCCCCATAGGACAGTATGCAGCTGTAGGCCCCAGGTGTTTCTGGAGGGTTTGTAGATGTGTACAGCCTCAGTTACTGGTTGTGTGTTAATATATTGTTCATGTATGTTAACACAGAATCATGATGCCCAAAAAATAATATTGGTATTTAGAGTACATACAGTTCAAAAAAAGACCTAAAGCCATTTTACCTGCTTGTCAACTTTTCTCTTTTCTCAGGAAAAGAGAAAATTATGGTGATACACCTTTGTATATCTCATGAGTACATTATTGCATCCAGAAGAAAAAAAAAAAAATCTGAAGCCTTTAAAATTTTCTAGTTAAACTGCCATTTTACCAAGAATTCAAATGTTAAAGTTGTTATCTTGAGAAAGGCCACATGGCCCATTAAATCTGCCTTCCTTTGAAAAAATGATCAAATTTCCTTTTTTCTTTATCATGGCTAACCCTGAATTATACAAAATAGAAAGGATTAAAAATCAAGCTTTCATCTGGGGTCCAGAAGGACAGAGCTAAGTGGATAATTCCACGTTCTGTACAAGGGTTTTTTTGGCATCACTGTCAAAAGAGAAACCAGAGGCAGGAGAGACCATGATCATTTTCAGACAGTCAAGTTCTCCCTGGCCTCTCCTGGCTCTCTGGCTCTCTTATTTCTTCCTATGAGGCAATTTCACCCTGCAATATACTACATTTGTCTCACTGATTTTCTCTCTGATAGGAACCAGTGTGCTGAAGTCCAAGAATCACATAATAAAGACAAAGCAGTGCTGCTCTTCATAGCAGCAGAGCTTCTAAGGGAAGAAATTGTGACCTGGTAAACCAAGCTACATCAAAGACTGCATGGTCTCACTGGAATCAAAGCTTTTCCAATGTATTACCATCAGGACCACAAATTCCTCAAGTAAATAGAATGGAATGGGGGGGGGGGGGGGGGGGGGGGGGGGGAAGGGGACAGACAGGCAGGGGCAAAGGCCAGGGAGGCTTCCCAGAAAACATTTTTTTAAAGGATTTAAGTTTCCCCAGAAAGAACTAAGGAAAATAAAGCTTTGATTGGTCCATCTATCACATTCTCAGGTAAACCCAAAAAGCCACGTAAAACTTTCCCAGTCTGGATTCCAACAACCAATAGGTCATGCTGCAAAGACATTCAAAGTGTTGGAGATTTCTGTGGAAGTCGATTGCCTGGGTAGAAGATCTGGATACCCAGAGGATGCTCTCTTCTCACCCGGGAGGACTCAGGTACAAGGGCATGCTGTGCTTTTCTAACTCAGTAATTTTCTAACTCAGGAACATCTAGGGCTACAGGAGCTAGCAGTTGGCAGAGCAATTTCTGCAGCTCAACAGACCTTGGGCATGTGGACAGTGTAGGCAGACAGACTGGCTGTGGGCTGTGTCACTGGTGGGGCAGGGGAAACCTTCCAGCAGAAAACAGAAGAAGAGGGAAATGCCTGCAAGGGCTCTGGAAAGCGAGATTTTCTCTATGTCTAATTTACAGGAGAAAAATAAGGTGCACACTTTTGAAGGCTTGAGTAAATGCTTACATCTGTTTCCTAGAATAAGTGAAACTTCTGGTAATGCAAAAATGAGAGCAGATGTTCAGTTAAACGATAGATCTGTGAAACAGTGGTTCTTACATGAGGTTGCTTGAAGCAACTAAAAAAAATGCCTCAGGGGTTTTGTGAAATCCCTTGAACTCATTCAAAAAACATGAAAGAGGGGAGGAAAGGGCCATTGCTGCACTGAGATACCAGAACCAGTCAGCTGTTGTTGCTAAATACGGAGTGTCAAAAAAATAAAAGGAATTTGCGAAGTGAACAAGATCCACAGAATCAAGCAAAGCAGGACATGGGCTCAAACACAGTAGTTTTTTGCCCAGGTGTACAAATAATGCTGACAAATGGAGAAGCCAAGATGTTACTGCTTGGGGTCAAACAGGGAAAATGACAGAGAAGTCAAGATACTAAAAATCAGAAAGCTGGATCCTGAACTTTGGGCAAGAAGTCTTATGAACAGAGTAGAGTGCTAACTGGTAGAATGCTAACAGTCAGTTGGGATTTAATTATGGGAAGTAACTGGAGAAAAATTAATGGACAGGTATCTTGAGTATTCACTGCATGGAAATTCACCTTAATATGTGGTCCCAGCAAAAATAATTTAATCCTCAAATTTAATATCCTTATGCATTTGAAAGTTTCTTAAATTTTTTTTTAAAGTTAAGTTCTCATGTCAGAGCTGTAATTTGAGTAATTCTGGCTGAAATTACAAATTTACTAGCTTATCATTTCTACGTTTGTTTTTTTTACTTATTTGGAACTTGAATAACTAGAATATTTTTATCCATCCATGTCACAAACGACCTACACATGCATAACAAACAGAACAACTTTGGTTTTTACTTTTTTTCTAAGCACTTTTTTTTGATCGATATTCAGAAGAAAAATGAATGTAGAATGAGTTGTAAGAATGAGCAGTTTCCAGCTTCTGCCACACAGAGACTCCTGTCCAAGCTGTTACAAATGCAGGTTGGAAATTGTCTGATCAGTTGGGGCTTTTATGTACCAGCCCCAGCACTGAGGGATTAAAGCTCCCATTGCAGCTCTATGCAGTACCCTCCTCTACGTACAGGAGGAGTTTTGAAGAACTATCACCACTGGAGCAGTGCAGTGAAAGCCAACGGGACCACCTTGACAGTGATGTGTTTCCAGAAGTGCTTGTGCGATTGATGGCTGCTCATCACCTCCTCACGTTTGGCCTCCCTTGGCCTGGACAGCAAGACTGAACCAAGTCTCTGCTTCTTTCACCAGAAAATTGGATTATAGGGATTTTTTACTGTTAAATCCTGATGAGCAAGGGAGAAAGACAGATTTTTTTTCTTTTACAGTTTTTCTTCCCTTCCTCGCTGGGCTGCTTGTTCCGATTTGTTTATCCTAGTTTTAACAAAGAAAGTTATGCTTGGTGAAAAAAAAAATCCTAATGTGCTTTGCAAAGAATTCAAGTCAAAATAAAGCTGATAATATGTCTATCAAATCCCTAATATTAACATTATAATTGAGCAAATAAAAAGTTTTCCATGGCATATACACATCTGGATTAGGCTGATTCCTCTGGTCCTTATCTATCATAGGATTATTGAATTAAAACTACTGTTCATGCCCAGTTAACTGTGATACTCCAGTCCCAAATTTCCCTGCATTCAAAGGAATGTCACCATCTCAGGAGCTGTTTGAAGACCGCTTTATGGACCTCTCAGTACCCTCACGATCTTGCTGTGCTCTGGGCTCTTTTCAAAGCACTGTAACAATTTCAGATCACCTTGTCGCAAAGAACTGAGCACACAGTGCCTATGGGATGCCACACGAAAAGGCAGTAAAGAAGGACCTCAAACTGCTTGGCAGGTGGAGTGGAGCAGCTTGAGCTGTTTAAGATGTGGACAGAAATAGTTTCTCCATAGGAGACACTTTCAAGAGGCACATGCTGAGCAGGCAAGATACCCAGCAGCCACGCTCTAGTGAGGAAGAAGAGTAACTGCAGGGGGAATGCACAAGGCGCTGCGTTGCGTGGTACATCAGCAAAAGTTCCAACCTCTTTGGATAGGAGATTTAAATAGATTTTTATCTCGATCTACAATAATTAATAACTTTTGTATTTTTGTAATGGGAGTATATTATGACTAAAAGCAAAACATGTCTTAAAAGATTCACGAGAACTTTCCTTGGCTAGTTTTCTTTGTATTGTTTTAAAGCATAGCCTAGCATAACACAGATTAGTCATTTATTTTTGTTTCATTATCAAGCAGCTTTCTGAAGAGCAAAACAGGATCACATATTTCCATTTAGGCTGTTAAAGAGCTCTTTCTAAAAGCAGAAGCCAAGATAAATCAATTCTTATCCACGGGATAGAGATGAATGTAATTTAATCTGCAGTCCTCAAAGTCTGTATGTACCTGCCAACTGCATGGTGGTCACTGAAACTTTTCTGTGAAGTCAGAAAAGTGGCTTCTCTTGTCAAGAGTATTTAACTTTTTGGGATTGTTTAACAAGAATTCCTGTATCCTGCTCAATGAATCCTGTATCCTGCTCAATGAATCCTGTAAGTTCACTGCATCTCAAATCTGAGTCAGGTATTGAGAGCTGAGAGCCCATTTGCCAGGCAGGCCTCTTCACTTATAACTGAAATTGAATTAATTTGTTATCTTTTTGCTTCTCCAGAAGAAGGTCAGGAAAGACTGTTTGAGCAAGGAGAGTGCCAGGTCCATTTCCTCTGTCACTGCATCCATTACACAGGAACAGAGACTCAATCTCACTGGCAGCACACAAGAAGCAAAAGCACTATTTCAGCTTGATATTTTTGTGCCTCCACTTATTCCCTAATTCTCTATAATGTTTTCCAGGGGAACATCAATAAGAATTAATACATGTCAGATGTGCTGAGCAATGTAATTAAGTGCTCATGTTGAGATGCTAACCCTTTGCTGCAAAGTGCCATTTGGTACTTATCTTGGTTTCCAGATTTGTCATGCTCTCGGCAACATGTATTATTATTTACAGCAAAAGGTGAATCAATGACCTAAAACTGAGCTTTCAAAGCTTATGTAAATGAAAACAGTAGGCTACCACATTTGACTATTTCCAGGAGTGTGAGTTACCTGAGCAGTGACGAACAATAGCTATTAGATGAGAATTAGCTTAAATTAGCTTGAGATAGCTTTAATAAACTTCTATAAATAAGCAATTTGTGCTATGTAACCTCAGCAGTGGGACGCGTGAAGAGATTTCACGGTAAGTACTTACATAGTGACATTATTATTGCTACAGCCAAACAACAGCAGCTCTTCTTGATTTCCATGCAGCTCTGCAGAGCCAGCTCCTGTAAACAACCAGCTGGTAAGGACTAAAACAAGTCTGGGTCACTTAGGGAAGAATAGCCAGGAGGAAGTCTGGGCACCACAAGCCAGGTCACCTAACAAAACCGGTTCTGCAGGTTGCTGTCCCTTTGTGCACTTCAGAGCGGTGAAGGAGAGAGGAATTTGAACTGGAAGGTCTTGAAAGAAGTCTGCTGCAGGCAGTCCAGCAGCTTGCTGTCTGCAAAATGAAACAGTAAAAAGGTAAACCAAACAATATCTCCAACCTTGAGACTGAATTAAGTCCCAGGTTTTACTGCTGTTTTTCTTGTTCTGCCTCCAACCATTTTCTTTTTAGACCCAGCTGAACCCTAAGCCCTGGTATTTCACATTTCAGCACACCTCGAATGGTCCTAGATATGTTGTAACTTGTTCAGCAGGAGTGCCTGGTTCTGATGGTCTGAGAATAAGGGATATCATTTTACATGAGAAGATGAGAGTACTGGGTCGGTCTACTAGTCTGGCTTTCCTTCACCTAGAAAAGGCTCCTTTGCAGTCAGAGAAATGAAACCAATGGTTTCATTTATCTCATAAATATTACAATCTTGATGTCAGTGGCCTTAGATTCCTGCTATTTACAGTTACACTTCAGAACAACGTGACACCATTAAGTTAACTATCTGATTTTTGGGTGTTGCGCTCTCATCATCTACAGGGTGCTCTATTCTTTCTCTCGTCTATCTCATGAAACTTTACTGAGCTTGGAGAAAATAATCTGATAAAGTGGTTTGTAAGAAAGCTGTGGGGATTTTGGTTATAACTCCACAGACATTTTCCATCATACAACAGAAAGATTAAATCTGCCTTTGCAGCGTTTACATTTCCCATGCATGTTTGAGAAATGGCAGACAGAGAGGGTAACGTGACACTTGATCATTAGGGAATTAAGCTCGAGGCCATGAGAAACAGCCCTTAGGATTTCAGCATTAGTCATGGAGTACAGTTAATGATATCAAATTAAAGTCCAAACTACAACATGGCTTTTCTCAAATGGCATTAAAACCACCTCCTTATTTGCAGTGCAATATGCAATAGCTCCTGCTAAGTTTCAAATCTGCTGTCTCGACTGCACAACCAAATATAGCAATTCAGACAAAGACAATTAATTGTCGAGCTATGTAAATGGCTGGCATAAAAATAACTGGTGTCTGTGGCTGAAAATTTTGGCTGTGGTATTCCTTTGGGCATGCAAGGTAAACTGACAAAAACATTTATTTAATTTGCTTTGTATTCAGTCCCTGCTTCAAATATACACTGTGAAATTCTGCCCATTTCTTCTGATCTGTGCAAGTAAGAATCAATCTCTTAAGGAATGTGGAACCTCTCTCATCTTTCATTCTCTTTCTTTTTTATGTTCTGTACAGCTATGTGCCTTATATTTATGATTCTTTTTTTCATTAATAGCAGGAATTTATAGAGAAACACTTAAAAGAACTAGATAAAGTTTTGCAAGCAACTTCTTACAAGCAACTCTCCAGCTTTGCCAATGAACTTTGATGACGATTTGTAATGTGAGCTAGAATTACAAACAATATATACATATAGATTTCTGGTGCTAAGGAAGGAACCAAGACTTCTGCTAGCTGTGAAAAGAAATTGAACATATCAAACTAATTTCACATGTGATTGGCATCTGGAGATGAAATGAGTTCACCACACTTCTGAGTTAGCAACTTGGAGCTTTAGATTTTTATTCCATAGACACTTGGAATATGGCATAGATGTTAAGAAAAAACATGTGAAAACATGTCTAAAATGATTTCAGATAGGATATGAAATCATAATTTTAGACTTTTCGGATCCAAAGAACTTTCAATTTTTTGGTTTCCTTTCTTCATTTTTTGTTTCCCTTTAAATCCTCTGGAGACTATGCTGAAACACAAAGCTGAAGTACAAAGTTATTAGAAAGATTTGCATTATATTGATTTACCTTCTAGTACTTAAACCAAGGGCTCATACTGACGTGTTTCATCTGTTTATCCTTCACTGACACTTCACTCCATTAGAAGGCATATGGCTAATGAGAACTGCTGGAAATTGGGTCGATTCTAGACTGAGTGGCTGCACTACAGTCTATCAACTCAAAATGTTATCCATGTCAGCCCACATTCATACTGAGCTTCTTCTAAACATTTTTTTATAAGGTTATTCTGGCTATTTACTATGTACGGACTTCGAGACAATTGTGATTCCTGGCACAGACACTTGGCTGTCTCCTGCTTCTCAGTCATTCCCATCCCAGCAAGAGGACATACGTTAGAAATAAAGAGCAGGTGCTCAGGTTTTCTGTTTTCTCTGCCATCTACTACTTCTGTTCAGCAACTATTTCTTCCACAAACTTTTCTGTCTCAACTCCATACAAGTAGCCCTTCTACTCACCCTCTGCATATCACCAGATGGCAACCTAAAATGGCTGTTCTCTTGGGAAAGAATAAAGAGATCAGACCAGATTCTTTAATATATGTGTATTGATGGAAGTGTTTCTACACATACTTTCTTTGCAATGTAACCATATCCAGAACTCAAACATTCAATTGTAACTAAAACAAGGGAGTCAGCAGACCATGGTGGTAGCCAGTAGGCCTCTGTCCCCACCACGGTCTGCATCTCACCAGCACAGGCTCTTGTTTCTCAAACAAAGAGCTCAAAAAAGCCAGCACACAAGTCTTACACGCATTAGACACACCAGCTACGTGGCTGAATGAGCACCTGGGAGGTGCTGGAATAGCACACTGCTGAGGAAAACAGAAGAGCAAACATAAGTTAGGAAAGACTGTGGAGATTTTGTGCCTCTGCACTACTACTTGTTCCCTTCTGCCTGTCTCCCTCTTTTTCTCTTTCCTTCTTTCAGGAAAGCTACACCTGTCAACCTTCAAAATGGCTTGTGTCAACCAGTGTGTGACACAAGCCATCCAGCTGTGCGGCAGATGGCTGAATTGTGCTTTGTCCTATATACATCCACACAGAATTATTTATAAATACCAAATCTGATCTAATGAGTGACTCAGCCCAGTTTTACAATTGGTAGATGGATTGTTCTGGGCTTTTACAAACCATAAAGTTGCCTTGTTTAACTCAAACAGACATCACAATTCTTAAAAACAGGTCTCGGATTTAAAAGCCTTTGAATCTGCTGTTTCTGTAGCAATGTGCAGTAAAACTCAGGTGTTGTCTCCTTCAACCACTTAAAGCTCTTGTAGGATAATGTCCTACTTGCAGCAGTCATGGCAGAAAAAGGCAGAAACATCATTTGGGCTTTTAGCTGCTGTATGACAGTAGGTAGGGGTCTGGAGAAGTACTGCCATATACAGTATAGAAAACTTTCCTACCATTCCTCCATGTAGCAGGTAAAGGAGGAGGAGGAGGGTGGAGCTATATAAGAAGTGAAGTAAAAGCAAAGGGTACTGGATGGTGTGGGGCTGGAGCAGCTTCTTTTCTGCACAAGGGCACACGAGCCCTTCTCTGACTGCCCTTTCTGCTCAGCTCCTTTCACTAACCACTCTGGGCAGACATGCAAAGAAGAAGATTATAATTGCCCAAGTTCCCTGCATCTGCCTTCTGCATGGAGTCTCTGCCCTGCAGATTTCTGCCTGTCGGGGCAACACATAGCTCAAAATACCCTTCAGGGATACTCCAGTCTTTTGTGATTGAGGGCAGCTGGGGATCTGCATTGCATGACTTTGTCTTGCCCTTACTGATGCCTTTGCCCTGACTTTGTACTCATTATTATTACCTTTATCTGTGCTATTGGGGAGCTATCAGAAACCCATCAGACATGAAATGTCTCCAAACTTCTCCATTAGACTCCACCTGAACTCAGCAGGAGCTCTGCTCTTCCCTCTGTGCACCATTGGTAGTTTATTAGTTTTGGGTAGGAGAAATAATGGGGGCAACCTGAATAGGGTCTGACCAATCTCTTAGGGTCTGAGCCAGGGTGCTCTCCGTGTCTTGGGATGCTTCTTGGAGTGCTTTACTTCGGCTTGTGGGGCATACCTGAAGAACTACAAATTGAGCAACAGCTTTACTCAGAATGCAGATTTTACAATTATATTAATATAAAAGAGGAAAATGGTGTTACCACCCAAACCTATGCTATTGCAAAAGGTGTTTTCTAAAGGGAAACGAAGATATGAAATAAAAGGAAATCTGACCTTCACTATTGTTGATCTACATACAGATACATAGCATGTTGTGTAGCTCTTTCACTGTTATAACTATTTGCTGTAGTAATGTCTGAAATTCCTATCCAGTTGTAAATTTTCCCAGGTCTACAGCCTTTCCAGGAGAGATACCAACTATGAGAAGGTATTCCACTGGTCCATTTTCACAAGCTATTATATTTTAAGAATGACTTGGGGATTTACAAATCCTCTTGCTGGCTGTGCCAGATACATCACTAAAAAGACAATGTATTCACAAAGATGGGACTGTCGAGCATCTCTAAAGATAAAATTTAGCTGTGGGGGAAATGGACATATTAAATGGAGCTATCAGCACACTACCCTCTGGAATCAACAATCTTGGCCTATGAGATGTTTAGAATTGGCACCTGACATAATTTTGGTTTCTGAAATCAATAACCAACAAAGACTTAGTAGGAAGAGGAGTATTTAAAGTTAATTAAGTTTAAATTGCAGGAGTAATTAAAAATAATTCTTCAAAGTAGCTATATAGTTCTATGGTGAAATTTTAGAAAATGACGAGGCTAATGTATATTCAGATATCAGCTGTGCAGCTCGTCCTGTAAACTGGAGCCTTTGGATGCCAAAATTAGAGGTAACCAATCTCACTGGTCCCTTAAAAAAATTATGCCAGTAAAAATAGTTATAATAGTCAATGTTGTACACATATTGTCTCTGGAGTGTGAATCTGACATTAGCTTAAATGAATGAATTTATTCTTTAAGCTAAATGGCATCTAGAACTGTGTTGCTATGATAGTGGCCACTTCTATTACCAGAGCTGACTGTGCTTTGTTGTTTTTCTTTTTCATTGTCTGTTTCTGTTTTGAGGTCCTCAAATGCTTTCCAGCTTGGATCAGCTCTTCTGATTTTGTTCCACTTTTGTAGCAGCTGAGTGAGTAACTTCAATTAAAAAAACCATTTGATTATTTATTATCTTCTGCTTATAAAATTATTGAGAATGGTTGATTCCTTTTCTTGACCTTTATTCATGCTTAAGTGTTACAATAATCTTTATTTAGACATTAATTTGTCATGTGTCTATTTTTAAACTTTTATAGATATGTTGATACATATATGTGTTTAACATATACATTACCCATATATAGCTAGCTTAAGAAATGTTTTCTTTAAAGCAAAACCCCATGCAAATCATAAAAATGAAAATTTAAACTCAAGATCTTCTGTCAGTTTCCATGTATCTTTTCACTGTCTTTTAGGTATGGGTGCAAAGATAACATTTCTCTGCTGAATGATCACCTCTTGCTAATATTTAAATTAAGGGCATTTTTCAGAATAAAAAGTTAATCTCTCCTCACTCATCTGCTTTTTCTACACCAATTTCCTGGCAATTGTACATTTTCAAATATAAATGAACCCCATTATAAACTAATCAAGCTGTTCTAACTGCAGACAGGAAAAAGAGAAAAAGAGGAAAGGGCTATTAATGTCTGGCATAGCATCTCAAATGCCTAGCAGGTTCTTGGACCACCATAAAGGAAGACTTTCTAAGAATTTGGTTAGTAAACATTACTTGAGATGCTGAAAAAGCAGCTACACAGTTGTCCATTGCAGGCTAACAAACACACACAGGTTTGTATGGAGACTCAGGATTGCACAAAGCAGAAAGCAAAACTTGAAAACACAAATCCCTTCCAAACTGAAGTGAGCTCATGTGGCAAGAGTCAGTGATTTCTGTTTCAGGTAAAATGGCAGAAAGAATCTGAGGCTGGTTTTCAGGATCATCTGCGTTGTCACTAGATGGCACATCGGTCTAAAGATTCAGAACCATCCCTGTGGTGTTGCTCACAGGTACAGCAACTGCATGGACAGTTATAGACAGCCAGTTATAGATGGGAAACAGCTAATAATTATGTATGTAATTGCTCTGTGCGTGTGCATGCATGTGTGTGTGTACCATGCTGGTCTGGTTTGTACTTGAAGCAGGTGAAGGTCAGGTCAGACTGTATACATCAGTGCCTCCTTGAAGCAGCTTTTGTTATCTAAGACCTCATATTTAAAAGAACATGCAAAGGACCTTAGGAACTCTACTTGTAAATGACTAAAATAAGTTGCCTGTGGAGGACAGATAACAAGGATTTTTATGTTAGCAGATAGGGAGGGGTAGGCTCCCTCCAGTATCTCAATAAGGTGCTTTCAGATGTTATTTTAGATGTCTATTTCTGAAATTTGAAAAAGGGCAATGAATCACAGACCAGCACATTGTACTGTCTTTATTTTAAGCCACAAGTAAGTGCCACATAACTACTGCCCTTTCCCCTCTTTCCCTCCACCCCACTTTGTTCTTCATGAAGTTGCCAAATTTTGCCAAGTTTTAGAAGCCCACTGCAGCTTAGAGGAATCGGTAACTTGGATGTGAATTTCTGCAATGCATTGTGATCAGCAGCAAATTACTGAGATTTGTTTTCTCATTTGGGGGAAGCATCTTCTTTACCAACAATTTCCAGTGCAGTCATCTTTTCCAACAATTTTATGCCTTCTTGAGGAAAATACATGGAGAGATAACCTTGCATGATGTCTTTTGCTGACAATAATCTTTCCCTTTACCTGTTTTCTGCTCATGAGACTGATACTTGAATACTGAGAAAATTTGGGATTTGAGATTGCAGGGAGCTTTCATGATTAGAAGTGATTTCAAGTTCTGGATTCTAAAAAGAAGGCAGAGGGTTAATAAATAGTAAAAATACATGACTAAGGTCTATATGTGGAGAAGGTGTGGCATTTCTTTAATTAATTACATAAGCATTCAATTTTCATCTCTCTGGAAAAAGGTAGGCAGATGTGGAAGCTTACTAAAGTATAGTAATAATTTTCTGTCTTGGTAAGGCTGTCTGTAATGAAGCAGGAAATCCACAGGAGAATCAACAAATCAGGTTCATTTTGAATTCTACTGTGCAGCAAAACTCTTCTTGAACTTATGTTAATTAACTGGCTTCCTATCCACCCCCCTCTCCCTCCAATTTTATTCTTTTATGTATTATGCATTGTTAAGCATTAAGTTTTTTTGTCCTGAGATGTGGGACTGGACATTTATAATAGCATACATTAAATAGAAATTAAGATTCAGGTAAAATCTAGGGAAAAGGCTATTAATTCAATGATTGGTTTTTTTCTTTCACATTACAGAAATTAATTTTGGTAAAAGATCTTTACAGTTGGTGCAATTTCAACATTTGTGGTAGATCTTTGCAACTGGATTCATCCTTCTCTTAGGGTTCAATCCCAATTCTGATATATGATTAGATTTTACCAACTTTGTGAAAGTCTTGAATGTTTAACCTTCAGGAATGAGCTAACAGTTCTTCTGTGACCTATGTGTAGAAATTACAGGACTGTCCCAGTTTTCTAAGCAGATAAAAGCTGTGGGAACAGGCACCATTAGTAGTGTATTTTTACCAGAGATTTTTTAAGATAGGCTGTGTACTTCTGAGGGTGATTCTCTCAGTAGATATACTTGGGAGAAAAGTCAAAAAAGGTAGATGTGACCACATGGTGCAGGTTGGGATAAACAGAGGGATGTGTAAATATCTTTTTTTGCTCAGTGGAGAGTTTATCTGTGGAACAGAAACCAAAGATGAGTCGTGCTTGTCACCTACACCTGACTGTGGGAAGGGGTTAATATTTGTTCGTTTGTGTTTTACAGGCTGCTTCTATATGGGATAAATAACTTTTATGTCTTGGACACGGGAAGTTTCTTTTTCTGTTTGGTGGAACAAAGCTAGCAGCCAGAAAGAAGTGGAAAGTTGTTAATGAACAAACCACTAGGAACCCTGACAACATGGTAGGATAATCTGTCTTTTTAGGGCTGTTCATCCATTTTTTCTCATAGTCCCCAAGCTGACACTGAAGTCAGTGGAGGGTTTGGACAAGGAATCTAGGATCAGGTCTTAGATCTCTTAGAAGAGAAATTCATTTTGTCCCTTTTAAGAATCTGAGAAATGGCAGGCTTATAATTTTGCTCTGAATACCTGTAGATAATAGCTATTTTTACACTGGTCCACACATAATGAAAATTTACACCTTCACTAGTAAAGAAAAATCAGAAATGGTAAAGAGAACACCCAGGCAAATGAAAAGCATGGTGAAGAAAAGACTCAGTGCCAGTACAGAAAGCAGGATGGCTGAATATGCACTAAAGGTTAAGGGACTTGTTTTGTTTTGTAACTTATGTAGGCAACTTAAAATATTGGAAACTTAAACCTTTCTCATAGATGATAAATAATGTCAGCCCAAATCCTTTCCAAAACTATTATTCGGGAATTAGCTATTGAACATATCAATAGTTTCACTCCTGTACTTTTCATTACTGCAAAGTTAATGGAAAAATTATTGATTGGTAGTTCAAGCTATACAAATTAACTTTGTGCAATAGTAGCATACAGAATATAACTATCTGTGAGGAAGTGCTTCACTAGTATAGACATTCTTGCTTGAGGTAACACAGCCACAGCAGTATGTTTCACACTGTCTGTCATACTACAATGTAGACCTTGTTGACAGCATGCCTTACTTAACTTGCAGCCCATGCAGTGATGTTACCAGTATGGGCCATACCTATTTTATTATGAGGATAACATTTGCCATCCCTGTGCTTGTGTAAATAATTCTGAAATTTTAACCCAAATACCTCCAAGAAGGTTCAAACTGGAGGGCAAAAGGCTGCTTATTCTGAATGCCAAATTTACTCTGTGCAACACCTTTTCTCACACTCTTCAGTATTAATTACTCACACAAACACTGTGTGGGTTAGATAGTAGCTTGTAATAAGGTGCTGCTGGAACCCATTTATAAACAGTAGCCCAGCTTACCTTTCCTGTCATGTGAGCCTGCACGTCTGTGATTTATTATGTGCGTTCCTTCACGTAGCATTCATATAAATTAAGAGCTCTGGAAACAAACTTACTTTTCTTAGATTTTGAACATGATTTTCTAAGATCTTAGTATCAGCCACATCACCCGAAGTTTTTGCAGCTTTCCTTCTGCACCTAATAAAATTAACTTCTGTGATTTGTGCCCACAAAAAGACCTCCAATATATTAATTGAAGTTTAGAGAATGAAGGAAGTGAAATAGTGTCAAATGCAGGATTCAGAAATCTTTAATGTTCGTCAGTTGCATCAATTTCTTTCTCCCTAGTCTGCCTATTGGGGAAAATATAACAGTGAAATAATGTGAAATTTACTTTCCCACTCCCTGTTTTCTTAGAAAAAACCATGGCAGTATTCTGCATCAACACACTTATCCTTTTAAACTGTCATATAAACAATGAAGGCTTTGTATCCTAAGTTTCTTTCTGTCTTTCAGGACTGCCCAGTGTCTGAACTGTCATCCACAAAAAAAAGAAAACACTTCAGCATAGGTTCACCAGCAGGCCAGCTACTTGTCAGGGTAAGAAAAAAGTCCTCACAGGTGAAGCCCAGTTCCAGTTGAACAATACAGCACACTTATCAGTTTATCCTCGTTCGAGCAAAACATCTACTTCATAATATGACATGGATTATGTGACATTTTAGGCAACAGTTGATTTAGAAACACAGCTGCTCAGCCAAATTTTATCTGCTGATGTTTGGCTACAACATTAATTTTATCTTTGCTTTGAGCTGTTTATTACCAGTTGGTCATTAATCACAGATAATGTCTAATACCCTGAAGGTTAATGCTTGAATGCGTTCTTCTAAAATCAAAAAATATTTCTGTGCTCCAGCGTATTCCACTGCCATGCAAGATAGAAACAAAGGTTGCACTCCTATTATAAAGGTACCACTCATATAGGTCTAATCAACATACTCCAGCACTATTAAATCTGTCAAAAAGATTGGCTTTCAAAATACCTGGTTTTCAGATAGCAAGTTTTTTAAAAAACAAAGTAGTTACATTTTCATCCCAGAACATAATAAGTACCAGCAGAAGAACCGTACTGACAGCAAGATTCATTCCACCAGGGAAAGTAAGCTTTATCCTATCTATTTATGTCAAGAAATACCCGATTTGTGTTTCAACTCTGCAAAGCCTGGCATTGACTCTTCCCTTGCTACCCCAAAACTTCCAAACACTCATTTATTAACACATATCACTACCCATAAAATATTCATGCTTTGTAGCAGCAATAATTCATTACTCCTCACCAAATAAATGCAGTTAAACCATCAGCTGAAGGCCTTCTTGCCCCCAGTGACTAGCTTAATGTAAGCTTTATTAAGATGTCTCAGTAAACACGCAGTGCTATTCGGTGATATCATGGCTACGTTTCAAGTTTTTAACAAGGCGATTCACATCAGGAGAGCGAGGTGGAGGGGTTATCAGGCTGCCTCACGTGGCACCTATTTATAGACTGCCATGGTGTAGCCCATGTGTGGACTCTGCACAGTCTGGGATGCAGCAGTGCTCCATCTTCTTTGTACTGACAGTTCTACAGCCTCCAGGGCTTCTGGAAGAGTCTAGCTGATTATCTCTCAGCTATGAGAATATAAAAATACAATGAAAACCAGTTTGAAGATGTGTTCTCATGCCATAGACTTGAAAAACAAAATTAAATTAGCATAGTGTGTCAAAACTTGTCACACACTTAAGGAGGGGTAAACAAGGAACTTCAAAGATAAGCAAGCAGACTATTTTTAAGTAGCTGAAAGGTGGAGGAAACAGCTGCTGATTAAATATCTATCTCATTAATAAAAGAAGATTTTTGAACTAGTCATCCCGTTTCTGTCTGTGGGGTACTAAAACAGTTGCAATGCCATGCTAAATATGGAGGCAGTGCAACTGAGGATCAACTCTGATTTGAGGCTCTCTCAACAGCATGAGACACAGAGCAATACCTTTGCTGATTCTGCTCTTGCTCACAGTAATTTTATAATGGTGCAACTCCATTGAAGTTTTACCTTGCATTGGCTCTGAACCATCAAGTTACTACCACAAATACAAATTAGGGATCCCCTTCACTCCAAAATACCTTGCTCCAGGGAGGTTCTTCTTGTATATAATTGACTATTGACAGCAGAACGGGGTGTAGGATAGAGAGATGCCCTTATCTTAACGAAAGTGAACTTTATTCCAATTGTACCTCACAGAAGTAACACAAAAGATAAAATAACATTCACCAAATTAGAAGGGAATTAAAATTATTTACCACAAAGAGAGTAATAAATATTTACAATATCATACAGGTTACTGTTCTACTTAAAATATATAGACATTCACAATATGTATCTCTTCACCCCCATCAAACTAAGATGGTCAAAGACATTGGAGCTGCTATAGTTACTTCTCTACAGTATTTATCTGTAAGGTTTTGTGAGGTTATTTTCTTCCTCAAAATCTTCTCACAGGAACAGCCTGGATTCTGCTCAAAGTATGCCAATCATGTAGCCACGATGTTGCAGGCTTTTGCATGATACTGAGGCTTTTTCCTCAGGCCTCAAGTACATGCCAATCTCTTACTTCTGGCCTCTCTACAGGTTCAGCTTGCAGTAAGACTGTCATGAAGATGCAAGTGACAGCCTCGATTACAGATGACCCCTGCCCCAGCCCTGTTATTCCTACAGCTGTGTCTTCTATCCATTCTGTCCATCTACTTACTGGAAGATGGATGGCATTTCAGAAAGCCTTATTTAGCATTCATTTTTCCTACCCAGTACCAGCAGAGGCCTGCTGATTCCTGATGGCCAGCTAACACCTGTTATAGGAAGCTAAGGATGTGTTCCTATGCAGATAATTGCACAGAGAGGGATGCTTATATTTTGGTGAACAGATGAAGAGAATAGGCCAAGAACCATAATTTTGGTTTGAGTAATAAAACAATTAATCTTCATAATGCAATCTCACTAAGCTGGGCATTTATCGGTTTGGGTAGCAGTGCCAAATGAACAATTATGGAAGACAAAAGACACTAACCAGCAGTCTGGCACAGCCTCCTATTTGTGCAATTTGAAGATGTGATTGACAGTGCTCCCAGCATCTGATCTTGGGCAACAACTGCCAGCTGGCCTATGATGCATTATGGTTGTTACATTTATGAAGCAATACTACATTTAGTGCTGGGATTGTTTTTTTTCCAGTTTCTTTTTATGTATGGAGTGACCACCTTGGGATGGGTGGTGCAGAAAATCCATTGTTGTGAAAGAGATGGAAAATAATTAAGTCAAACACAGTTGGCAAACCACAAAATTTTGCTTTCTACTCAATTCAGCACTGATCTACCAGGAAACCCCTCTCTCTTCCTACCAAAGGTGCCGTCCCATCCATTTCTGAATTACAAGTTGAACTTTATTTAGTGATCAAAGTATCTTTACTTGTTGTCAATATTCTTCTAAGTTATCATGTTCAAACACACATTCTCAGTACTTTAAAAGCAAGAAAGAGGAAGCCACTGATCTGCAAAAAGTTTTTATTAAAATGGGCACAGACATACACAAAAGCTCAAGCAATTTACATGAACCAATTAAATGGCACCCTATGTCCCTAATGAGGAAGCACAGAGATATAATTAACTGATATTTGCTAAATGAATCGACCTTTACCAACACAATCTATAAAATTAATTTAGCATACAGTAACCCTTGCAGATTGGCAGTCCATTTGCACCAGAAGTCTAAAAAAATAAGCACTACAGGCATTTTCAATACCCTGTAACATTTTATTAAACATGTTCCAAGGTATTTCACAATATAAAAATACAAGAATTAGCAATTGATTACTCCTTACAACCACCATATATGGCATAGATGTTAACTTCTACAGCATCTTAATTTTCCTTGACCCTAGCTTCATATTGCTTGGGACAGAGCACTTATGTAAACTGCTGTAAGAGGCCTTCAACAACAATGAACTTTAGCATGTGGAACACTTGTCTTAAGTTTTATAGACATGGTATCCTGGTGTGAACTTGCAGTTCTATGCAGTTTGTAAAATTTGCATTTTGTGATTCTGAATCAAGTGCCACTTTTCCTTCAGCCTCTCAAACAGGTGTTCCAGCACCAAATTCTGAAAGCATATTTGAATTTCTCTGCAGTCATATGGCTTCTACACAGGATTTTACCTCAGCTGGGAAAGAAAAGACAGCAAGTCCCAAAACAAAGGCATTCAAAAGCATCCTTGTGATTGCTTCATCATTGCCGAAGTCAAATAATATGAATGCTGGATGTTCTGAGAATCCTGTGCTGCAACTTGCAGTGATGTTCATGTGGTTTCCCAAAGCCATGACGTGGTACTCTTCTTGGTTAACGTGACTCTTGGCTTTTGTCTGAGCATAAACCATAAGCATCTGAGCTCTTATGCTGCAGTTGGAAATCTACTTTAACTGGAAATCATACTTAATTTCAGGTACATTCTTAAAATAACAGTTGCCAGTTGGCAACAGCAATATAACCCTTCATCACTAGCAACAAAACAGTTACTTGCCAATGGTTGGTTAGCCATGCAACTATAGCAGTCTAGGGAAACTGCATCTTTGATAGCAATAGAAGCCCACATTTATAAGACCATGACTTTCTTTATTTGTGTCCTGTGGTGCAAAAGGTCTTTTTCAGACCCTGTGGCTTCATCTGAGTCTTGAAACTGAGTAAGGTATCATTAATCCGTCACACTGTTTAGCTCCTGAAACCATTTTGGTCTGTGCCACCTAGCACTCTCTGAGATGATACCCAGGAACAGTCCAGGAAAAATCACGTGCCAGAGACCATTTCCAATATGTTGTGTGAACAATGCTGCTCCAGGCTTACTTCCTCAGGCCCTTCACCGTTCCTCAGCACTGTCCAGCAGGTTCTGTACACTCAGGTGCTCCTACCTGCTGTTGTGTCACAGTCAGAGAGGCAAGAAGAGACACATTTTGTCTCATCCTACAAAAACATCTTCTGAGGTGTGGTGGCACAGCCTCTGAGAACTGAAAATCAAACTGAACATAGAACCCAGAGGAGAATGTGGGTCAGGTGCAAGTCAGTGTGGATGCAGCCCATGCCAACTGGTTTCAAGGCCAGTGAACCATTCACTGGCTTTGTTTTAATTTAGCATATAGAAGATCGCCTGCACACCTGCTTTCTTGGAAGAAGGAGCTGCCTTTACACAAGTTGTCTGCAAATGAGCATGATTCCACTATGCTGCAGTTCTTCAGTAAACAGATTGATTGAGAGGACAGTGAGTAATACTTACCATATTTTTCAGCTGTGTTTTGCAAAGAATGCGAGTATAACAAGGTCATTTAGAGGGAGCCATAGTAAACTTTTCACGTACAGTCTGGAAGAACTGTAAACTCTACAGAGACCAGTCAACAACCTCTGCAGAGTCTTACTGAGCATTATAGCTGCAACAACGCTGGTGAATGGAATTTTTATAAGATATGCTGTGGCTGTTTTCCAGGTTGGACAGGCATTAGGCTTTGAAAAATTACCCATATCTCAGTGAAGGACAGCCAGAGCTATTCTATACTTACCAATATTGGCTTGTGGAATAAAAATGATGAATTGCTCAAATTTGGTTCCATTCATTCTTAACTATACTTAATAGCGCTTTTAATCAAAGAGACTTGTTATAAAAACTATGTAAATTCAAGACAAAAAAAAATCTTTAGAGAATAGGAAAATTATTTATTAAAGACAATTCTGGGCAGTGCCAAGAGCTATTAAATGAATCAATATCATTTTTGGGGAAGTAACTGGTGATATAATTTTGTCATCCATACAAATTTTGGGAAGGATGCCATCTTGATGACAGTAAAAAACATGGAATTATGTAAGTGCTAGAACTCTCCAGGTCTCCAGTCTGAAGTCAATGCAGTTGACTCTGATTTACACTTCAAATATTATGTTAGAGTTTGACCTAATTTTATAGGAAGTATATGCAGATAAAAATTTTAATTTTCAGTGATACCAAATATTTCAGATTGTCTTCCCCAGACTGAGGTACCCTTGCCCACTCTACAGCCAAGCAAGATTTTAAAAAGGGCTTCTTACCCACGTGGGAAGCATTTAATATCACCAAATCATAACAAGATTTCAAAATGTGAAATACTCAAATTCCTTCTATTTCTTGTTTGGCTTTTAAAAACTATATAGCTTGTGGAAAGATTAAAATAAAATAAATCATTTTAGACTAGTGACTTAAAGTAAAATAACTCAGTGCTTCATCCCCAGGTTTACAGGTAAGAGTGATTAATACCGAGTTTCCAAGCTGCCAACTTTTCTAATGACAGTATGTTCCAGTGATTGAATATGCCATGAATATCTTCCTTTACATGGCTCCACACAAACAGCTAAGAACATGAAGAAAAAGTGACGATGACAACACAGCTGTGTACTGGTCCACAGAAAGCACCATGAATATACTAAGGCAAACTAAACAAAATTAGTCTTTAATTGAGCTTTTATTTTCACCACAGATTAGATTCACAAGGAGGGCTTTGAAGGAAGGTAGCCAGGTAGTTTTGCCTATTGTCTGGGCACAGTGTGGGCTGTCAGCTCCCTGGCATCCCAGGGAACCAGGAGCTGTCAGGGCAGGGCATCACCAGCCAGAACTCTCCCGCAGCCCCAGCCAGAGATTGAGGCAGGCCAGCTAATCACAAGCTAATCACTTGCTCAACCAAGTGACAGTGACAAGGCTGGTGGTGCTTTTCAGTGCTACTGAAGACAGGTGCATAAGCCATTATGTAAAGCTACAAACTGTGGCATGGTTTGGATGCATACTTTTTAAACTATTGCAATGGCCATACCATTATCAGAATTTAATATCACTTAGATGCAGGCTGGCACGTTTCTGCTGTCTGTATATGCAAAGACAACTTAGTTCCAGACATCACTGGTTTAAATTCAAAGAATGCAACAGAAAACAACAGTCTTAGATCAATGGCTGTCATCGTATGGAAAGTGATAAATACATTTCCCTTCCAAAAGTCTGTTTTTAAGTAAGGTTATAATATCTCTATGGAAAATAGATGCAACTCATGGCTAATATGAAAATGCAGTTGACTACTACATGAGGGACTGACATTAATTTGTTGGTGTTTACAAACTTAGAAATTGTCTGATATAATGCAGTGCTAAGAAATCACATGCATTAACAGCTTGAGACACATGCAAATGACACATTTCTCTTTATGATACGGTAGCAAACAAGCATATTTTAAATAAGACTCCATACTAATTAAATTCATTCTCTAAAGTAACTTGATTTTACCAATAAAAATCAAAAAATGTACATAAGCCTACATTCTCATTAATATCTATGGTAGGCAAGTTTAAAAAGTGCTATTCAATCAGAACATTATCATCTACTTCACTTTGCATTGCAGTATATAAGTACAACAAATTTAACATGATGATGAATTAAATTTGGGCATTTATACCACAGGGCCTAACTATCAGAACCAGCAACATATGACTGATGTTGAAGGAAGCAAATGAGCTGACAAAATGTTAAGGATTTGGATGAACTGTCTAGAAGTGCCTGGCTCTGTTAAAAACATTATTCAAGTGAGGCTGAAGTTTGGAATTAGAGCTTTTTCTTTAGTGACCCTGGATTCAAACACTTAGATTATGTCTTTTATGGGTTTATAGTTTCAGAATGCCTTGGCTAAATCATTGGTTTTGAAAGATCTTACTTGGCTTCAATAAATGATGACCACATTTACATTGAGTTTTTGAGATACAGTCTTGACCTTTTAATTTCTGTCTGGCTTCACTCAGATATATAGCCAAAGGCTATATCAGGAATCTGATTCTTACTGAGGCTCTTGATATTAGGTGGATTTAGCTGCACAGCTATATATCAAAGTGATAGTTGTTTCACTGATCTTTTCTTACAACACGCAGATTTTGGCTAATCATTGGCTAATCTAAGTGGTTGTTTCTTTTGCTAACTTCAAGGTTAAATTTCTGGTTTAGAATAGTCTTTTTAGTGGGGCTGTTTGCTCCTTTCTTTGCAAACAAACCTGTTACTGATTGCTTGGGTCATTTACAGTTTGAATGCCTGGTGCTTAAAGGAACATTCTAAAAGACATAAACTAGAATGGTTCTGCTACAGTACCATTCCTTTTTATCTGTATCTCCTTCCACATTTGTTACTACTAAAGACATTTACTGTATATGTGATCATCTTATTAGCATTTAGCAAATCTTCGAGGATCTTTCTTGCCTGAAGTCATGACCTGAGCATTGCTACAACAATTGAAAAAGAAACACAGAAAAATAGAGATAAGCAGCAGTTTGAGACAAATTCATGAGAGGTTGGTGAAGTTTAAAGTTATAAACAATTTAGAGAGGCTAAATATCAGAACTTCACTATATAATTAGTAATATTTTCATTCTGATGGGAAAAAAGTTATAATTCAAAGCATATAATTTCCAAATATGTGTATTGAATTAGTAAGATGAGCCAAAGGGAGTCTCTGAGGTCACTGAAAAAGCTATCTGCATATATTATGTTTCTCTGCACAAAGTTCTTTCAGTGTGTGAGTCATCAGCCACTGGGAGGTCTTAAGAAGATCTCTAGCAGGTTTTTTCTTGGAAAGGTGGGCTGGAGAATTAGAAAACCTTAGAACCTAATTAAATGTAGTTGATGCTATACTTAAGCCTGTTCCAGTATTCAACTACACTACTGGATTGAAGATACTGTTATCTCAGAGATATGATGACATTTTCACCACTATGTAATGCTGAGAGATTTATGCTCATTTTAAATTAGTCTGGTTTTTGTAAGCAATTGAAAGTTCTCCACTGGAAGGAAAATTTTCTACATCTCAGTTATCCTTGTGATTTATTTTCTCTAAATTTTCTGTAATTTGTTTCCTATTCTTCTTGAGGCTTAACCATTAGAACTGGACACATGACCTCAGTGGCATTAGTATGGATACAAAAAGTACTAATGTTTTAACCTATGCAATCTTGAGTTCCAAGCTAGATATGCATTACTTCCTTTTTGCTCTTCACAAAGCGTGCTCATATTGATTTGGTTATACAGCGCAGGACATAATCTTTTTAAGGTATAGCATATAGCCTTCTGTGCTATAAGTAAAACATCCCATATTATTCTCTTGGTGAGTATGGGCTATTTGGTTATTTACTTTCCCCACACACACACACTTAGTGACAATTTACTTAGTCATCTGGTTGATTTTTGTCAGTAATCTGTCCTTTTAATTACTTTCTAGCCCTCCAATCTCATTTGTAAATCTTATTAGTGATTTTACATGTTCTTTTAGGTTCAGAGTTTGTACTTCAGAATGAGGGATGAAAAACTGAAGAAATTAAGTATAAATGTAATTGATGTATCCTGGCTTAAATGTGAAGATTCTAGATATATAATTTAAATTCTGTCAAAGTTGGTTTTTGATACACACAAAGCAATTTATTAAATAAACACAAAGCAATTTATTAAATAAACATTTTCTTTTGGGGGGGATGGGGCGTATTTGCATCCCAAATTATAATGCCATCAAATAATTAAGTTAATGAAAATATCCACTGTGTGTACCTATGCTGCTTAGCTGCAATTACACTGTCATATTTAATTCCTCACAGAGTCCTTCCAGCCACTTCGGTCTCTTGGCCAAGACTGATGTCAGTCTGATAGTCTCTAATAGGTGTTTTTAATATTGTAATAGCATAATTTTTCTTCCATTGTCTAGAATTTTGCTAGTGTTCCAAGAGTTGACAAACATCGGCATGAACAATTCAGAGTACTCATAGAATCACAGAACAGTTGAGGTTGAAAGGGACCTCTGTAGGTCATCTTGTCCAATCCTCATGCTCAAGCATCACCATCTAGAGGAGGCTACATGACCATGTCCAGACAGCTTTTGAATATCTCCAAGGAGGTAGACTCCACAACTTCTCTGAGCAACCAATGCTCAGAACCCAGTATGCCAGTGCTCAATCATCTTTGCAGTAAAAAAGTGCTTCCTGATGTTCAAACAGAACCTCCTCTGCCCTGGTCCTGTCACTGGATGACACTATCAATAGCCTGGCTCTGTCATCTTTACACCCTCTCTCCAGATATTTGTACACATTGATGAGCTCACCATCCCCACACCCCCCAACCTTCACTTCTCCAGGCTAAACAGTCCCAGCTCTCTCAGCTTTTCCTCAGAGGAGAGGTGCTCTAGTCCCTTAACGATCTTTACAGCCCTTTGCTTGACTTTTTCCAGTACCTCCATATTTCTCTTGTACTAGGGAGCCAAGAACTGGACACAGTACTGCAGGTGTGGCCTCACGAGTGCAGAGTAGAGGGAAAATATCACCTCTCTTGACCTGCTGGCAATGCTCCTCCTAATGTAGTCCAGGATACTGTTGGCCTTGTTTGCCACAAGGGCACATTTGCTGACTCACGTTAAACTTGGTATTCACCAGGATCCGCAGGTCTTTTTCTGTAAAGAAGCTACCCTCTGTTGTCCCCCTTGGAGCTCACAGAATTCTTAGCCAAGTCATTAGCCAGATATGGAAAAAAACTTTTGTACCTACTGTTGATTATTTTTCTGCATTACTTATTGATGCAATTAAATTTAATTCATTACCATTTAAAAGATACTTTTATTTAGGAGTAAGCGATTTGGATATACTTAGTAATAGCAATAATTGAAGTATACGGTGCCCATAAATGACTTGAATCTTTCCTGGATGGACACATCTGATGAATAGTAATGAGAAAGTGCTTCTTTACTAATTATGAATTAGATTTCATTATGAAATTTCACAATGATCACTTGTCTGCTGGTTCTAGGCAACAACTACATAATTCCAGTAAATGAAATAGGTCACATGATCTTGAACATCATCAATAAGCAAATGTTTCCCTGATATGCTTCCTGTTTTAAACCCCATACGTACACACACATTGCCACTATTGGGATGGCTCTGTCCTTGAAAAAAGTCTATCTGTATAAGATAAATACCTCATAGCAAATCTGAGCAAAACAGTGGTGAAAATCTGAGAGATCAGCTAACAATGATTAAAAACAAAACTAAGTAGTTTACTCCTCTGATGCAATGAAGCCATCTTCAAAAAAGTTAAAGCTTATTCTGCTTGTGCTGTGTGAGAAGTGATCTCCCCATTGTTTTTGAAAGGACATTGTAATAAAGTAGACAATCTAAGAGTAGGAGTAGCAGCTAATTAACTGGTGGAACTGTCATATCTCACATGGCCTGAGTTTTCAGCTTTCAGTCATATAACTATCAGCTTTACTGGGAACTTTCACTGGTGTGGAAAGACAGCTGCATTGTTATTCAAATATCTTTCTAACCTTGTAACTTAATTATCAAAGGGAAAATTGTTGCTCTCCATTTAAAAGTAATTGCTACAACAGATTCAATTATGTTTCGCAAGGTAGAACTTGTCTTACAAAAATCCTAAACTTGCCCTCTAGCTTTGCTTTGGTGTCAATAGCAAGAATCAAAACTATGCTATATACCTCTACTCCGTGTTATGTTTAACAGCTGGATAGTGTCCAATCCAAACAGTCCATTTTCCTTGTTTGACTATACTGTCATGTACAATCTCATTTGTTGTTTATCTTATTTTTGCTGAACATACCCATGTTTATTTATCATACCTAGAGACTTTAATTTAAGCCCTGACATTGTTGCACTGTGTGCTGTACAAACACACAATAAAAGCCTTTGTCTCACAGGGATGCTATCTAATGACATACAACAGGCAAAATGTTCATAAGGGAATGAAAGACATGTGGTACGAGTTGTCTAAAGTCATGCAGAAGATTCACGTGAGAGCTTGGAACAGAATTCAAATTTGTAATGTCCCTATTCTATTCTCTATCTTCTGTGTCCATAGGAGTCTCAACATAGGTCAAAAACTGGGAAGAGATTGTTTTTTTCATCCTGATCTCACCGGTTGTTGATTTGTATCAAAGATGTATTTTACAGAATTCTGTTTGCCTAGCAGAGACAGAATATTATTTTTTCTTTCAACTTCTTAGTGGAAATGGAGTAGAAAGCTTCAGTAGGATTGGGATCATTTTTAAGTCTCATATCCAAATTAGAATCATAGAATCACAAAATGGTTAGAGTTGGAAGAGACCTTAAAGAGCGCATCTAGTTCCAACCCCCATGCCACGGGCAGGGACAAATTAACCAGAAGGATCCTGATTGCTTATAGAATCATAGAATTGTTTAGGTTAGAAAAGACCTTTAAAATTATCCAGTCCAACCATTAACATAGCACTGTCAAGTGCACTGCTAAAACATGTCCCTAATCACCACATCTACATGTCTTTTAAATACCTCCAGGGATGGTGACTCAACCACTTCCTTGGGCAGCCCGTTCTAATGGTTGACAACCCTTTTGGTAAAGAAATTTTTCCTAATATCCAATCTAAACATACTCCGTCAGAGCTTGAGGCCCTTTCCTCTTGTCTTATTGTCTGTTACTTGGGAGAAGAAACCAACCCCAACCTCTTTGCAACCTCCTTTCAGGTAGTTGTAGAGAACAGCAATGTCTCCCCTCAGACTCCTTTTCTCCAGGCTAAACAACCCCAGCTTCCTCAGCCTTTCCTCATAAGACTAGTTCTCCAGACCCTTCACCAGGTTTGTTCCCATTCTTTAGACACACTGTAGCACCTCAAGGTCTTTTCTGCAGTGAGGGGCCCAAAACTGAACATAGATATTGAGGTGCAACCTCACCAGTACAGAGCAAAGGGGAGACACTCCCTAGCCCTACTCATTACACTGTTCCTGATATAGGCCAGGATGCTGTTGGCTTTCTTGGCCACCTGGGCACACTGCTGGCTCATATTCATTCAGCTGTCAATCAACTCCCCCAGGTCCTTTTCTGCCAGGCAGCTCTCCAGCCATTCTTCACCAAGCCTGTAGCGCTGCCTGGGGTTGTTGTGACCCAAGTGCAGGACCCAGTACTTGGCTTTGTTGAACCTCATCCCATTGGCCTCAGCCCATTGATCCAGCCTGACCAGATCCCTCTGCAGAGCCATCCTACCCTGAAGCAGATAAACTCTCCTGCCCATCTTGGTGTCATCTGCAAACTTACTAAGGGTGGACTTGATCCCCTTGTCCAGATCACTGATAAAGAT